>PITA01001137.1:0-20841 GCA_004023965.1 Spilogale gracilis
TTTTCATGTCTTTCCAATACTAACTGTACCACTGGGGTACCAAATACATGAGAGGAAGTTTCTTTTCATACAAGGGCTCTGGTTAATAAATAAAGAATGATAAAGTGTCACCATCTCACAATCTTTTTTTTCCCCATAACCCAGCAACCCTATCACCATTTCACAATCTTAATGAATAAGTGTAGGTATTGATCAAAAGTGTTGATTATGAAGGGCTGCTAATACCACAAAAAGAAAGACAACCAAACATCAGGACCTTTAGACAGAAGACCATAATATTAATTATGGATATTCCTGAACTCCCCAGTTCCCCCCACATACCAAAATCAAACATGCAGTCAACGATCTAGATCCAACTATTAATTTACAAGAAATACAGAGAACAGAAGCATGTTAAACTTTAACAGAAGGATTCAATGAGCAAAAACATCCTGACCTTGAGAAACTTGATGCAATAGCATAGATGCTTCCATAAAAAGACTGAAAGAAATTAAAAGAGAATGAACCTACAGATCAAAATAAACTTGAAGGACATATCAAACAAATACAACTTGTAACTGTATAAGTGTGTGTGCATGCATGCAGACACATTGCACACATACCCAGACACATACATTTAGGAGACAACTGGAAATCTGTAAACTAACTAGATTACTGATTATATTAACTAATCACCATTGCTGAAAAAAAGATACTGTAGTTAACTTTTTAAGAGTTTTCATCTTTTATTTTTTTAAGATTTTTTTTTTAACATTTGTCAGAGAGAGAGCGAGAGCACAAGCAGGCAGAGGGAGAAGCAGGCTCCCAGCTGAGCAAGGAGCCTGATGTGGGACTTGAGCCCCAAACCCCAAGACCCCAGGATCATGATCTGAGCCAAAGGCAGACACTTAACCAACTAAGCTACCCAGGCATCCCAAGAATTTTTCTTTTGTATACTAAACTATTTGTTGGTAGAATAATATAACAGGGATTTGCTTAAAGTAATAGGGGATGAAAACAACAAAAAACAAAAAAACAAAAATAAAAATAACAGGGGATGATGGGCACTTGGGTGGCTCAGTTAGTTAAATATCTGACTCAATTTCGGCTCTGATAGGATCTGATAGGATCTCAAGGTTGTGAAATTAAGCCCTTTGTCCGGCTTCATGCTCAGTGAGGAGCCTGCTTGAGATTCTCTCTCTCTTCCTCCCTCCCTTTCCCTGTCCTCCCCCAAGCATGCATGCATGCATTCTCTCTCTAAATAAATAAAATATTTTTATTTTTATTTTTATTTTTTTTTAAGATCTTATTTATTTGACAGCGAGAAACACAGAGAGAGGGAACACAAGCAGGGGGAGTGAGAGAGGGAGAAGCAGGCTTCCCGCCGAGCAGGGAGCCCGATGTGGGACTCGATCCCGGGTCTCCGGGATCATGACCTGAGCCGAAGGCAATCGCTTAACCAACTGAGCCACCCAGGCGTCCCTAAATAAAATATTTTTTAAAAATAATATGAGGATGCCTGGGTAGCTCAGTGGGTTAAAGCCTCTGCTTTCGGCTCAGGTCATGATCTCAGGGTCCTGGGATCCAGGCCGCATCAGGCTCTCAGCTAGGCGGGGAGCGTGCTTCCTCCTCTCTCTCTGCCTACTTGTGATCTCTCTCTCTGTCAAAAAAACAAATAAAAAAAAAAAATGAGATGTGGAGTGCCTGGGTGGCTCAGTTGTTGGGCATCTGCCTTCAGCTCAGGTCATGATCCTGGAGTCCCAGATTCGAGTCTCGCATTGGGCTCCCTGCTTGGCTGGACGACTGCTTCTCTCTCCCTCACTCCCCCTGCTTGTGTTCCCTCTCTAGCTGTATTTCTGTCAAATAAATGAATAAAATCTTTAAAAAATAATAATAATATGAGATGTAGATGATGCCATGAGTTGCTAACTGTTGAAGCTGGGTTATAGGTACGTGAGGGTTTATGATATTGTTTTTGCATGTTTTTGAAATTTTGCACAGAAAAACAAAGAATGCATGTATAGGTCATATATTTGGTCATACATCTGGCATAAGACCTAGAGATGAAGAATCTGAAGTACAGAGAGTTTAAATGAATTAACAAAGATCATACAAGTAGTAAGAGACGTTACTGAGATTACAATGGTTTCTTAATCTTAAAACAATGTTCTCTATACATTACATTGTTGAAATTTTTGAAAACAAAAAATTTCAATGCTGAAAAGTATAGACTGCCTCAAAATATTTTCTGAACCAACTTATAATTGTTGCCACTCCTGAGAAAATTATTCTACAAAGAGCTACGTGGAGGAGCACCAGGTGGCTCAGTCGTTGGGCGTCTGCCTTCAGCTCAGGTCATGATCCCGGGGTCCTGGAATCGAGCCCCACATCAGGCTCTCTGCTCAGTAGGGGGCTGCCTTCTTCCCCTCCCTCTCCCTCTGCCTGCTGCTCCCCCAGCTTGTGCTCTCTGTCAAATAAAGAAATAAAAATCTTAAAAAAAGAAAAAAATAAAAGAAAAAGAGGTACTTGGAAGACCTTTGTCAAAATGAGCCAGTTACTGTCCTAAGCTTTTTACAGTATTAACTCCTTTCATGCTCAGAATAACACCATGAGATAGGCACTGTTGTTGTTATTATTCTTATTTTATAAAGTAATCTGAGGCGCAGAGAAGTTAGGCCCAGGCAAGATTTAAACCTTGGCACGCTGTCTCCAGAGTTCTTCAGGACTATTTTATAAAGCCTCACTTATAAACTCATAGTTAAAAACTCATTAGGTCCCCTGGGTGGCTCAGTGGGTTAAAGTCTCTGTCTTCAGCTCAGGTCATGATCCCAGGGTCCTGGGATCTAGGCCGGCATCCGGCTCTCTGCTCCGCAGGGAGCCTGCTTCCTCCTCTGTCTCTACCTGCCTCTCTGCCTCCTTGTGATCTCTCTGTCAAATAAATAAATAAATAAATAAATAAATAAATAAATAAATCTTAAAAAACAAAAACAAAAACAAAACCAACTCATTATTAAAGTTTTAACGCAAGGGATGCCTGGGTGGCTCAGCCGGTTAAGTAACCACCTGCAGCTCAGGTCAGGATCAGGATCTCTGGGTCTTGGGATCAAGTCCTGCATCAGATTCCCTGCTCAGCAGGGAGCCTGCTTCTCCCTCTTCCACTCTCCCTGTTTGTGCTCTCTCTCTCTGTCTCTGTCAAATAAGTAAATAAAATTTTTAAAAATATAAAGTTTTAACTCAAACAAGAATAAAAAATTCAGAACAGAAGCTTCAAAATAGATGACATACAAACACGCACACATATATAAACAAACTAAGGGTTGCTGGGGAGTGGAGGGGAAGGATAGGGTGGCTGGGTTATGGAAAAAAATATACATATATACACATACTATGTAGATCAGATGCAAAAGTACATCAGGGCTTTAAAATGAAAAAGAGAGAGATCTATGGAAATTATTACCTTCTGTTATTTATATAATGGCAGCATTCTTGTTACATAAATATGCAAAATAAAAAGAGAATATTACATAAAATCAAGCTTTGCATAGTCTACATCAGCTTCATAAATTTGGGTGCTGAAACAAAGCTAATACATGTCAGGTTGTGAGTTTAGTAACTACTTAATTGACACTAAGCTACAAAACAGTGGTGCTGAAATCAGTTGGGAGGCAATTATCTGCTACAGCAAGAGAAGATAAACGGTGATGAGAAAGAAGAATTGTTAAAAAAAAATCCAAACACACGTATACTTTGCTGTAAAAAGTGCAATTTATATAAAATGAGAGTATTTTATCAGATCAGTTCTTTTCTTAAATTTCTTTCCCAGGGTTCGACTCTCCTCACAGAAGAATTCCACTAATGATAGCATACTACTTTATTCGTGGGCCTAAGAACAAGCTGGCAATTTTCCTGTCCTCTGAGATTGACTTTCATTATATTTGGAGAAACAAAAGTAAAATTAGAAGCCTGCTATAATATGAATCATTATATCATGAAGTCAGAAATAATACAAAAGAGTCCTCAAACCTTTTTTACATCCAGCAAAAGTTTTAAGTTATATAATTAAGCTGTCCACTGAAAAACTGGTTGCAATGAAAGTGAAATCTTGTTAATTTACACAGATTAATACCAGAAATGCAACAAAAATTGATTTTTGTTTAAAATTGTAGTTTTGACTCAGAAATGCACAATGGCTTTGAAACATAAACCTAAAGAAAAAAATAACTCTGATATACATCAAGAAAACCTGTTTAATTTCACATATACAAAAATAGACTCATAATTTCTTAACTTCATTGAAGTTTTGGCTCAAGTAAGAAACTAAAAAATTTCAAAAGAGAAACCAAAAAAGGAAGATTAAAATATGTATAATTTAAAAATATATCATAAAACATATGGATGATTAATGATTGAAAAATAAAATTATATTCTATTGTTTCAAAGCTCTTCCCCCCTAAAACTATTCTAAAGCTCTTTCTTTCTGTCTAGTTACTTTCCATGGAAACATCCATAACATGTGACACAAAACAAAGAGATATAACTTCAAAAACTGTGAAAATTCAGTGAGTCAATATTCATTAAGTACTTACCACCTTGTATGCCACACAGCACATAATCAGTAAATGATAGTATTATCACAACCTGTTAATAGCATCTTTCCTTTGCACAGCATTTCATAGTAACTTTTTTTTTAAAGATTCTATTTATTTATTTGACAGACAGAAACACAGCTAGAGAGGGAACACAAGCCAGGGGAGTGAGAGAGGGAGAAGCGGGCCTTCCGGTAAGCAGGTAGCCCAAAGCCTGGCTTGATACAGGGACTCTGGGATCATGACCTGAGCCAAAGGCAAATGCTTAATGACAGCCACCCAGGCGCCTCTCTTCACAGTAACTTCTTAAACTATACAAAAGTCTTGCTAGTTTACAGAATTCACACTGATTCCAATATTCTTGGTGTCTGTAAAATTGGGACTGACAACACAGAAAAAACTATGGTGGTTCATCCAGGGAATTAATATCTTATCTCAGACTGTGGACATAAAAGATACTACTGGGGCAATTGTGTTTATAAATCCAGCTCAAAAAATTAATGTATCACAAATATTCCTATAATCCATTAATTTAACTAAACTTTTAAAAAAGTATTGATATTTTTAATTTGCTTTACCTGGATTTGGTATTTTCAATGTATTCTTGATTATAGCCTTTCAACTTTCAAATGTGTACTATTAAACGCATAGTGTATTCCACTATTCTGGAATTTGATTTAAAAATTCTTATTTTATCTCTACTTATGGCTAAATATAAAAGGTCAATATACAATTCCTACAATTCTCTGGATTACTGGAATTCAAGAATAAGATTTTTAAAAATTTGATTTGTAAAAGAAATAAATAGAACATACATTAAATGAATGAGATTTGTCTTCCACAAAATAATCTTAAAAGATAATTAATAGGATACACGATTTTGATAATGTTCCACTTCCTAACCATCACCATGGGGGCTAATGAATCTACCAATTCTTTATCAAAGAAATTAAATGTAAGAGATATAAAATAAATTGCAATCTACAACATAGTATCTACAGAGCCCTGAGAAAAGGGGTCAAAACAAAGACTCATCTTGGTTTGTTGTAAGAGAAAGGCCACCATATATAGTTGCCGCGAGTATCCACAACCCTTGAGAGAAGTATTCTCTGTGGAGAGGAGTAATTCTTAAGCTTCTACCATAACTTTGATGATGATATGTCATTCAAGACTTTCCAAGTTCCTCTTCTTTGATTTCATGATTACCACACAACCTCCATTTCCTAAGTTCTTCAATAATGCATTGGATTTTTCAACCTGAAAATTCTGGTAGGGTTATCTTCTATTCCAACATAATAGAAGGGTTATCTTCTATTCCAACATAAACAGGCATTCTAATAAGTACATTCTAATGTGTACATCATTCTCATATTTAGTTTAGTTTGAGTTGGGTTCCTGAAGCCTGATCATATATTAGTAAAAGTATAAATGAGTTTCTTATACTAGAAATATAAGAACAGATATTCCTTCTTACTGACGACTGCTACAGTCCTCTCTTGATCTTCACTCCCCAGCCCTTACACTATCTCTAAAATTATTTTAAAAATTTTAAAAGGGGCAGTGGTCTACTGAAATAAAGTTAAACCAAATTAGGCAGATTCATTTAAACAACAAAATGACTAATAATCAAAATCAAAATAACAACCTAGAACTGAAACCAAAACATAAGGATGTTTACACAAGCCTCATTTACATTTACTCTATTTCCAAAAGACAAAAAAGAAACCTATGATACTCACACTGTGCTTTAAGACAACGAACAGAAATTATGTTTCAACCTGCATTATCCGGCAACATTATTTATAAATCGGTTTGGCATGTGTAACTCAATTATCCTAAGACTTCATTTGCATTTAAACTGCAGAATTGGAGACTTCAAATAATAACTCAGCCTTTTCCCAGTGGGTCAATCTAAAGTAATTAACTGTATTATTCCTCCAAAAAATATTTCTTCCACACTTCAAAGAATTCAGCCTCACACCAGACACTCCAGCTCTTCAATTATATCCGCTTAAGTTGCATTTACAACAAGGAGAGAACGCTCACCAACAATTCACACTTCACCTAAAACAAGGAAACGTCTATTAATAGCCCTAAATCTACAGGGCAGAATTCTCTTAGGTCCTTGATGCCAAGAACTTAAACCGCAAGTGAAATTGTCTTTGCAATCTCGGTTTCCAGGAGACTGAAAGGCTGCAGAGACGCGCAAGGATCCCGCAGGAGGCTGGGGTGGCAATGGGAACGGGTGGAGGGAAGGAGTAAGTCTCAGTATGTTAGTGCATTACGAGACTTTGAGAACGGATAAGCGAGAGGTGGTGAGATACAAGGAAAAATAGATTAAGCGCGTTTTAAAAGAGATTTTAAAGTGATAAAAGTAAGGAAAGATGAAGGAAAATCATTACCCTTCCACGCCCGGAGGGTAAGCGAAGTAGGAAAAAGAAGGGGGAGGGCGGAGAGTGTAAGGGCCCCAAAGAATTTGAAAAAAAGTACGCGAGCTATGAGCTGGCCTGGGTGCGAATCTCCAGTCAGGGTAAGCGGACTGCAGGAAGAAAGGTTCGCATTACTCAGGGTTGTAGAAAGCAACGCATTTACAACGGTAACAAATCCCGCACAAGAAGATGTCGCCTCTCTCCCTGCTAGCTCCGTTCATTTCTTTACCTCTTACTACAGCACCAGCGACACTCCGGCAAAACTCTGCCAAAGCCCGCGCCGCAGGAGGGCAGCAAAAGGAAAGTACCTGAGTCCCAGGAATCAGTCGGCAACGAAAAGAGGAGTCGTAGACCACCGGAGTACCGGTAGAATCCTCACTTGTCTCCAGTCAAACCCCAATCCTTTCGGGTGGGGCGGGGATCTTCCGCTCCGAGCGGAAACGTCACTTCCGCCTAGTGCCTTCACCCTTTTTTGCCTTCTGTGCTGTCGATACGTTCTCTACTTTCGTAATGTTCTCACTTCCTTTTCCAGGAGCCTGCTGCCTATTCGTAACACCTGACGTAGACTACATGACCCAGCATTCACCACGGCAGGTTGATTTCCGGGTCAAGAGGTTCGCGCAGGGTAGATCACCATGGAAGCCAAAGGTTTGGTCACGTGGTGCCCCTGGTTACGCCCAGAGGCTGCTGTGGGGTCTTGGGCTTACGCAGGGGCCATTTTGCGGAAGGCTGACTCCGGGGGGCGGTCCTGGCAGCTAACTGAAGCTGTTACTTTTCTTCCTCTACAGCTTGGGGCTTGGAGAGGAACTGGAAGGCTGGGCTCCATCGAGCCCTTCAGAGACGATGGTTTCCTCCCGCCTGTGCCACCTGACGACCCTCCATGGCGGCTTTGCCCTCTGCGCTGCCCCTGCTGCCGCAACTTCCAGCCCTCTGTGCTTGTCGCCTCCGGAGCTGCAGTCGTCCTTCCGCCCCAGAGACTAACGATAATCGAGGTGGGGGCACCATGAGAGGCGAGAAAAGCTATTGCCGTGGAGCCGCCGGAGACCACGGTTCCTGCCCGCCGACACCTTCGCCTCTGGCCTCGACCCTCTTGATGCCCGCGGAGGCTATCACGAGTACTTGGTCTGGGTCTGGTGGTGGTTTGTCAGGGGGAGATGAAGAGGAGACTCGCCTTCTTCAACTCCTCCGGACCGCGCCAGATCCTTCGGAGGCCTTCCAGGCTTTGCAGGCTGCTTTGCCGCGGCGAGGCGGTCGACTCGGCTTCCCCCGACGCAAGGAAGCATTGTATCGGGCTCTGGGCCGAGTGCTTGTGGAAGGAGGTAGTGATGAGAAGCGACTCTGCTTGCAACTCCTCTCGGACGTTATTCGGGGTCAGGGGGAAGCAGGCCAGCTGGAAGAAGCTTTTAGCTTAGCACTTCTGCCTCAATTAGTTGTCTCCTTACGGGAAGAGAATCCAGCCGTACGGAAAGATGCACTACAGATCCTACATATATGTCTGAAACGTAGTTCTGGACAGGTGCTGAGAACCCTTATACAGCAAGGACTAGAAAGTACGGATGCCCGGCTTCGAGCTGCCACAGCACTGCTGTTCCCTATCTTGCTTACTCCTGAGGATTTGTTGTTCAGCCTAGATCTCACCGAGGTAATAATATCCCTAGCCAGAAAGCTTGGCGGTCAGGAGATAGAAGAAGAATCTGAGACTGCTTTCTCTGCACTTCAGCAAATTGGGGAACGACTTGGTCAAGAGAGATTTCAGTCCTATATCTCTCGACTGCCATCTGCCCTGAGGAGACACTACAATCGCCGCTTGGAGTCCCAGTTTGGAAGTCAGGTTCCTTATTATTTGGAACTTGAAGCCTCTGGATTTGCTGAAGATCCTCTCCCCGCTACAGTGACTCTTTCTAACAGCAATCTTAAATTTGGGATTATTCCACAAGAGCTGCATTCAAGATTGTTAGATCAGGAAGACTATAAGAACAGGACTCAGGCCGTTGAGGAATTAAAACAGGTGATGGGAAGATTTAATCCTAGTTCTCCCCCTCATTCCAGTCTTGTCAGTTTCATTAGCTTGCTGTATAATCTGTTAGATGATTCTAACTTCAAAGTGGTTCATGGCACACTTCAGGTCCTGCATTTACTGGTTATTCGCCTGGGACAGCAGGTACAGCAGTTCTTGGGACCAGTTATAGCAGCTTCTGTTAAAGTGCTGGCAGACAACAAGTTGGTAATCAAACAAGAATACATGAAAATCTTCCTCAAGCTAATGAAGGAAGTAGGTCCTCAACAGGTGCTTTGTTTACTTCTGGAACATCTCAAACATAAGCATTCCAGAGTAAGAGAGGAGGTAGTGAACATTTGCATCTGTTCCCTCCTGACCTATCCCAGCGAGGATTTTGATTTACCCAAGCTGTCTTTTAATCTTGCCCCAGCTCTTGTAGATAGCAAACGCAGGGTACGCCAAGCAGCTCTAGAAGCCTTTGCTGTGCTGGCATCGTCAATGGGCTCAGGTAAAACCAGCATTCTTTTCAAAGCAGTGGATACTGTTGAACTTCAAGATAATGGAGATGGAGTGATGAATGCTGTGCAGGCCAGATTGGCTAGGAAAACCCTCCCAAGGTTAACAGAACAAGGATTTGTGGAATATGCAATGCTTATGCCATCATCTGCCCAGGGTAAGTCAAGCCATCTGGCTCATGGAGCAGATACAGACTGGCTTTTGGCTGGTAACAGAACTCAGAGTGCACACTGTCACTGTGGAGACCACGCAAGGGACAGCATGCAGATGTATGGATCTTACAGTCCAACTGTCTGTACCCGAAGGGTCTTAAGTGCAGGAAAAGGAAAAAATAAATTACCATGGGAAAATGAACAGCCCGGAGTTTTGGGAGAAAACCAGATCTCCAATTCCAAGGACATAGAGCAGGTATGCGTCTTTTCTAATTGCCTTGAATTGAAACTAGAAAGAATTTAAAATGAGCAGAGGCCTGTAATGACTAAGGGTGAGGCTGCTTTAGGATTGTTATGCTTTGTTTTTAATTTGGTTTGAATGGGGACGTGGATACCTATTATAATGATACAGATCTCAGAGGAACATTTAATAGGCTTACTGCTTGATGGATTTCATTGAACTTGAGACTCAATATCATAGTGATAATACCTGGGTTTCAGTTTTGGCCTGTCAGTTTGACATATACAACTATTTCATCCATACAACAAAAACTGAATATTTAGTACATGTCAGATGAAGAGCTAAGTTCTAGTAATGAAGATGAGGCTGGTTCCATGAAGTTTAGGGAGAAGGTCAGACCTGTAAACGGACAGTATCAAGGTTGTTAAGGGTTGAAGTAGAAATATAAAGATTCTGTAGGAATATGAAAAGAAAAAATAATTTCACTAGAAAGATTTAAAAAGTCTTCCAAGAAAATGTGACATTTGGGGTGCCTGGGTGGCTCTGAGCATTGAGCGCCTGCCTTCTTCAGCTCAGGTCATGGTCTCAGGGTCCTGGGATCAAGCCCCACATCAGGCACTGCTCAGCGGGGAGCCTGCTTACCCCTCTTTCTCTGCCTGCCTCTGCCTATTTGTGATCTCTCTCTCTGTGTCAAATAAATAAATGAAATCTTAAAAAAAAAAAAAAGGTGTGACATCTGAAATGATTTTTCCCCATTTTTTATTTTGAAAATTGCAAATTTATAGATAACTTAAAAGGTTTGTACAATGGATATCCGTCTACTGTCTACTTTATATTTAGCAGATGTCATCTTGCCATTTATGATGCTTATTTATTGAACCCTTTGAAAGCAAGTGCAGATACCTTGATATTTCCTTCCTAAATATTTCCACATATATCTTCTAAGAATGGTATTTTCCTTTATCACATCATTAGTAATATAGTCTGTATTTAAATTTCTCCAGTTTAAGAATGTTTTATGGTATTTGTTTTACTGTTATCATCCAGGTTCCAGTCAAGGTTTACCTAGTTAATATGTCTCTTATCTAGTACAATAGACCTACTTGTTTGTTTCTTTTTTTTTTTATGCCATTGACTTATTTGAAGAATTTGGGGTAGTTGTTTTGAGAATTTTCTACCTTTCTTAATGTATTTGTTTCTTTATGACTACATTCAAGATAAACAGTTTTAGGGAAAATGTTACATAGGGGATGTTGTGAATTTCTCATGACATTACATCTGGAGATACATAGTATCAGGTTGCCCTGCTGCTGGTGAGCTAAATTTTACCACTTGGTTAAGGTAGTGATAACCAGATCATTCTATTGTAAAGTTTATCTTCCTCTTTATGATAGCATATGATCTGCAGGATGATACTGTGAGACCCTGTGAATAACCCAACAACATTTTGGCCACTGTTGTTAGTATCTAGTAATGATCCTTACCTATTCCATTTATTATATTAAGGGCCACAGAGTAAGGGTGTCTATTTTTTTATTCTTATATTCTATATTTGTTTTCTGGCATTCTTTTTTGTTCTGTGTTAAGTATGTCAGTATTTCTTTTGATGCTAAAATTGGCTCAGAGTTGACCAGTGGCTAACTCTTAAGTCCTTTGAGGTGACTTTAGTCTTTGAACACTTCCTTAACTTAAACATACAGGATGCCCAGGCTTACCTTGTGCCTTTCTTGTGCCAGACCTGAAATCAGTCATTTTTTTCAAGAGCACTAAAACTGCTTTTTTAAAAGCTAAGAGTAGAATTTAAAAACCAGAGTCTAGGTATAAATGTACCCACTGGTATTGTTTACCATTGTGGCTTGGTCCTTTCAGTGGGTGAACCAGGGAGTACAATTTTTTTTTTCTAAATCATATTGGTACTTCTGATACAAATCCAGCACGCAGCGTTTTTCCTCATCTTCCTTTAGTCCATATCTATACCTCCCTTCTCCCACAGTGAAACCCTGGTTTCTAGTGTCAGTCATATTCATATGCTGTATCCTATAATACACGAAAAGATAATGACTTCATCAATAACATAACAACTAACTATCTAATAAAGGTCAAGATTTCTCTGCAGGTCTTTTTCTGCTTGGAATTATCCCACAGAGTTTTATTTTCAAAATCTTCTTAAATTCTTTTCTAGGTGATTATGATTTACATTGTATGATAAAACATGAACAGAGTTTTGCTAAGTATAGATGGATCCTGGTGAATTTTAGAGGGAGGAGGGGCACCTGGGTGGTTCAGTTGGTTAAGCGTCTCATATTGAGCCCCACATCCTGCTCCTTGTTCAGAGGGAGCAGGGAGAAGGGGAGCGGGCTGGAGGAGGGTGTGTGTGTCTGCTTTTCCCTCTTCTTCTGGCCCTCCTCTTCCACTCATGCTTTGTCTCTCTCTTTCTCTCTCAAATAAATAAAATGTTAACAAAAGAGACTGCCTTATGAAAGGACTTAGCAAATCAGTAAGAAATGGTGAGATTCTGCACAGCTGAAACTGGTGGGAGGTAGCAGAAGATGATACTAGATACTTAGATAATCTAGTTATGGTTATTCTCCTGTATTGTAAACATTACCTGGCAGTGAATAGTTTTCTGTAAGCACTGCTTATTCTGTATCAAATCTGAAATGTTAGTATATTATGATTCTGGTGATAGCCAAAGTAACAAGAATCTGAAAATAAGTGCATTTTTTAAATTCCAGTGTAGACATATGTTGCTTTTAAAAGATAGAACTTGATCCCAGAAATTAAGTTTTACTTTCTTGCTCATAAATGGTTTGTAGAAGAACTACACTGGAATTTATCTTGAGGACAGGGATTAAATATTTAAATGTTTTTAAGTATGCTGTTTTTGAATTATATATATGTATATATTTTAAGATTTTATTATTTATTTGAGAGAGAGGAGAGTGAGCATGAGCAGGGGGAGAGGCAGAGGGAAAGGGAGAGGCAGACTGCCTGCTGAGCAGATAGCCCAGGACCCCAGAATCACAACGTAAGCTGAAGGCAGGTGCTTAACCAACTGAGCCTCCCAGGTGCCCCTAAGTATATATATTTTTTAATAAACATTTTTAAGAACAGTTTTATGTCCGAAGCAAAATTGAAGAGAAGATACAAAGATTTCCGTTATCCCTTCTGCCCCCCCACATGCATGGCTTCCTGGACTGGCATCACAGTGGTACATTTATTGCAGTTGATGTACATTGACATGTCATTATCACCCAAAGTCCATTGTCCATACCCAGTACTCAGCATTGTAGTATCATACAGAATAGTTTCGCTGCTCTGAATATCTGTGCTCTGCCTCTTCATCCCTCCTTCCTTCCCTCTTGCAACCACTGATCTTACTGTCTCCATAGTTTTGCTTTTTCCAGAAAGTCATGGCCTCTGGTTTGATTTGTGCTGGCTCTTGCCCAAGTTCTGCTTTAACATTTCCAGTCTACTGTTAATCTGTTATTTCTCTGTTGTCCACATATAGCACTGGTTGGTGACATTAAACAGCAAAGCTTCCAGGAAAAACTCATGACTATATTACATACTCCTGGAGCTCATTTTAAGGATAGACTAGTTTGCTTAGAAAGATGATTTTTGTAGTGTAGTATTAGAAAATAAGTTTACAAGAGAGAAGTAGGGGCTACATTGGAGACCAAAGAATCTAGGTTGTAATTTGGACAGTTATTTGAGACTACAGGGTTGTGGGGGTTTTTGTTTGTTTTTTGTGGTTGTTTGCCATGTTTTACTTGGAATAGGTTGCGTTTGTTTTGTTTCTTTCTTTTTTTTTCCTTTCTTTTTTTTTTAGAGAAGCCAGAGACTGCAGACTTAGAAGGTTAGTTAGACTTAACACTTATTGGACTACTTGGTGTGAGGTGTTGAGATTTATAAGGATTAGCAAGGTTTCAGGATTAAACTAGAAAGAAAATAATGGATGTAAGAGATATTTCAAAATATTTAGTGACCAAGTATTGGAGGAGAGAAAGAGGGATGATAGATTTAAATGAGGTGACCAATGCATAATAGATTCATAAATGCACATAGGAAGGCCCCCAAAAGGAAATTAATTTGGAGGAAAATGAAATTCAGGTGGAAGAAGATAGAATATGCCAGTTGAGTTTGAAGAATACTATTGAAGAGACAAGAAAGAATGAGATGCAGATCTTGGAAGTCATGTACTGAGAAGTAATTGCTGAGACTAAGAATAGATAGGCTCTCAAATAAGAACAGTGTGCTAACACATTCTTAGCATACAGTCCCATGTAGGGAATAGCAGTAGGAGATAGAACCAAACAAGGCAAAGAAGACAGGTGCCAAAGTGTTGGAAGAGAACGAAGAAAAAACAAAGTTTTAGAAGTGAAGCAGAAAGTTTCAGGAAGTACATCCATACCATTAAATGCAGGAGAAGTTAAGGAGAAGGAAGAGTGAAATGTGACTTGTTTTTATGTAGTCAGGATGCTACTTGTAAAATAATTCTTGAAGGTACTGGTCTCCTAGTTTTATCTCCCTGAATTTCCTCTTAATAATTTTCTGATTATAACAGTTGTACGTACTCATTATAGAAAACTTGGAAAATAGTAAAAAGAACAAAGAAGAAGTTTAGATTTTTCAGTAATCTCACTACTGAGAGAGGTATGCTCTGAGTGTTTTGTTGCCTGATTCTTTTTTTCACACACAGAATTCCCTCCTTTCATTTATTCACTTACTTTACCATGAATATTTTTTTCTTTTATGTCAAATAATCAGTAGAGCAATCATTAATACCTATTTAATATCGTATCATATAATATCATGGTCTGTTTAAGTGCTCTCTTACTTTTGAATATTTAGACTTTTTAATTCTGTTTTTGTCTCCACAATTTAGATGATTACGTTTGTGCCTGACCAATCAAATCACTGATAATAAAGTTCCTGTGATATTCTAACTTTGCATCCCCCCTTTTTTGTGTGTTTTTTTTTTATGAGTGTTTTAATGAGTTGGTGAGGTCAAGTATTAGGTTAACTAGCTGGCTCCCATATTAGCTATATTTTTCTTGATAGATTTCTCTACAATGTAGTGAGAGTCCTAGTAGTCAGTAACCAAGATGGGAAAATAAGGAGCATACTTGAATCATGTGTATGTAGTTACTAGGTATGTAGCTTTTTCAGTGGAAAGATGGAAGATTTGGTTATTAGAGAGTCATTGGAACATGGAAAAGAATGGTTTTAAAAGAATATTATAGAGACCAAATTTAAAAGTTTAGGAAGTAGGGGGTGCCTGGGTGGCTCAGTTGATTAAACCACTGCTTTTGGCTCAGGTCATGATCCCGGAGACCCGGGATCAAGCCCCACATTGGGCTTCCTGCTTGGCAGGAGGCCTGCTTCTCCCTCTCTCAGTCCCTCTGCTTGTGTTCCCTCTCTCGGTGTGTTTCTCTCTGTCAAATAAATAAATAAAATCTTAAAAAAAAAAGTTTAGGAAGTGAGTTGATGAGGAAATACAAGCAATTACATTTATTCAACATCTTTTTGATCATTCACTATGTGTAAAGCCAAGTAGGAGCTTATAGCCTACTCTTTAAAACACTGCCCAGCATTTTTTCCCCTTGCTATTTAGCACATGTGAGCCATGCCTTCTTTCTCCTCAATGATGGTAAGCACTGGGATGATAGGGAATGTGTCTTTTAGTTTGGGTTTTTTGCAACAGTACTAATCATATTGCTCTGTACCCAGAATTAGTATCAATAAATATCTGTTAAGTGAGAAAACACCTAAGGGTTTGACCGTGAAAGATAAGACCACGCAAGATATAGCGGGATGAGTTCTGTTTTATTTTAAAAAAGGAAACACTTGGGGCACCTGGGTGGCTCAGTTGGTTAAGTGACTGCCTTCGGCTCAGGTCATGATCCTGGAGACCTGGGATCGAGCCCCACATTGGGCTCCCTGCTCGGTGGGAAGCCTGCTTCTCCCTCTCTCACTCCCCCTGCTTGTGTTTCCTCTCTGGCTATATTTCTCTCTGTCAAATAAATAAAATCTTAAAAAAAAAATAAAAAATAAAGGAAACACTTAATATGAGAAAGACAGGAAGAGGAGCCACCTATGAAGTCAACATGCCTGCTCTGTATCTTGTACTGTGATAGATGTTAGATATGCAAAATACTTAAGATTTTGTCTCTGTATGCATATTTGAAAGAGAGAGGGAGGCAAGGAATTATGTTCCTAAATAAGGACTGCGAATGAGTCAAGAACACAGGTGTATATAGGGAGCTTAGCTGTGCAATAGAGGAGGAAGTCTCTTGCTCTGGAATTAAAGGAAAAACAAAAGGAAGGTGGGTGACATAGGATACAGAAGAATTCTGAGATAGTAGGGAGGGTATGTTCTATTAAGTCAAAAGAAAGGAAGATGTGAGCTCTAGAACCGTGCTTCTTAAATTTTAATGTGCATATGAATTTACTTGGGATCTTGTTAAAATACAGATTCTGATTCAATTTGTTTAATGGGTTCTGAGACCACATGTCTAATACGGTGTTGCTGATGTTCTCATTTGTGAACCACATGTTGAGAGAAGGGCTTAAATATTAAGTTTCCATATTCTGGTAAACTAAGAGGCAAGCTGAAAATGGAAAATAAAGAGTCAGGGATCTAAAGAATGTGGGAAAGATTTAGAATACTTAAAATGACAGGGGCATCTGAGTGGCTTAGTTAAGTGTCTGACTCTTGATTTGAACTCAGGTCATGATCTCAGGGTCAAAATTATTAAGCTGCACTAATGTATTTGGTGTGAATTAATCCTAAAACTTGAGATTTTTCTTGGATGTTCAGTAGTTTCTAATAACTAGTCTTTGATTTTCTTTTCAAAATATGATTGGAATATCTGAAAGAGAAAAACTCTTAGTTTAAGCATGTCAGAATCATGAACAGCCCAGAAAATCATATCTAATGTCATTACAGATATTAGATTGTTTTCCATAGTCATTGATTTTCTTTTTTTCTTTTTTTCCTTTCTGAATTTTTTTTAAGTAATCTCAAGTGTCACACACTCTAGTAACTGAAACGGCCAGGCACCCTGATTTTCTTTTTTAAATTTTACTGGAGTTTCTAAAAAATTTGAAAAACTTAATTTTAATGCTTGTCAAAATCCTGAGCAACCCAAAAGCATATCCATTCTCTGTAGTTGATCTATTTAAAACCTTAAAAATAATTTTAAAATAAATTTTTAAAAATAAACCTTAAAACATATTAAATAAGACAATAAGACGATGTATATTTGTATATATTTTTTTCCATCTTGAAAAAAAGCTGTAGTAATGCCCTTGATAAATGGACAGCACATATCCATTACCTTGTATACATATTTTTATTTCCCTGTAACTTTTTAACCTAGGGCCATGTCTGCTGTATATACATTAAATTCAATCTTACTCAAAGAAACCAACTTTCTTTCCTTATAGATGCAGAAAAAATTAAAAGTCATATAACCAAGAAATAGCACTCATTCTCTCTATGATACATATTTCATATCCTTTTACAGTGATTTAAGTGGCAATAATGTGTATTTAACGTCATTCAAAGGTATTTATATACCCTTTAATCTGTGTAACTGATGGTTATTCAGTAATGTATAATAGACAAGGGCAAATTAATGTATTTGGGGGTGCCTGGGTGGCTCAGTTGTTCAGTGTCTGCCTTTGACTCAGGTCATGATCCCGGACTCCCGGGATCGAGCCCTACATCGGGCTCCCTGCTGGACGGGAAGCCTGCTTCTCCCTCTCTCACTCCCTCCTGCTTGGTCCCTCTCTCACTGTGTTTCTCTCTGTCAAATACATAAATAAAATCTTTTTAAAAAATAAATAAAATTAAAAAAATAAAAATATATTTGGTGAGCACTGATTTGCATATTTATCTTATTTTTATAAGTTCAGAATCTAAAGATTTTTCATTCAATTTTATATTAGTCTGAAAATTTTAAATTAACTAAGGATCTGAAAATTATAACAAACTATACATTAATCATTGTAGGATTTGTGGCATTTTAGGAACTGATTCCTTTTATAAAGATATCTATTATAAAATTTAATTGAACTCGTGATTTTATAATTTTTTTAAAAGGAGTGATATTAATATAGCCAATGTATGAAGCCAGTGAAGGAAATTTAGGAAATTGAGTTGGTTAGGCTTTTCCTGAGAAGATAAGTTTAAGTTTGCACAATTATATCATACTACTAATACTGGGCTTTTCTTGAGAAAATAAGTTCAAGTTTGCACAAACAATTATATCATAATAACATTATTCTATGTGGTTGATAAAATGTAGGCAAAGACAAATAGCTATTTTTAAGTGAGTTTTATTTCTCCAAAGTGCTATGTTTAAAACAATTTTATATGAACTTTTCCTATATAATTATATACCAGATAATAAAACTTTAAAGTTTGTTTAAGAACATTTTTTTTTCTTGGTTAACCGAGATCATTAATTAAACTCACAGCCGGTCTGTGTTTTCCCTTGAATGTACAGCTTGTGACAAGACCATTGTTTTCTTTAAATAAATAGTACATTCAAATCATAACAAATAAAGGAATCTATATAGTTTTTTTATTTAGTTTAATATGATATAAGCATTTACCCTCTTAAAAGATTTTATGTCAATTGAAACAGAATGTTGTTCATTTGATTTTATTCTGATTAATACAATCTATACACATGAAATATCAATCTCTTTGTTCAAAAATATTTTATATTTATAAAATGGAAAAATTTTACCTTCTGAATAACTTAGAGGATCTAATTATGATAAAGCAGCAAAATTTAAGATAGAAACAGATGCCCGTGTATTGATATTGACCAGCTAAAGAAACAAAAACACTTAATTACCATTAGATTCATCATTGTTGAGTATATTGGTTGTAAATATATGTACCTCAAATTCATTGAGATTCTTTCCTTGAAGAGTTGCAGTCCAGTTCCCCTCTACTTGCATGTGTGTGGACTTAATGACTCAATTTTAACAAATAAAGTAGAAATAATGGTGTGTGACTTTAGAAACTAGGTCATAAAAAGGCAGTTTCCATCTTGGTTGCTGTCTTTCTTGGATCTCTTGCTCTGGAGGAAGCCAGCACCCAGATGGCAAGGTACTGAGGCCTGCCAGCAGCCACTGAGTGAAGTACAGTGATCCTCCACTCTCAGTCGAGTCTTCCACTGAAAGCAGCCCAGCCAGTATCTTGATTGCAGTCTCCAAGATATATAGACCATCGCGTTAAGCCACTTGTAAATTCGCGATCCACAGGAAAAAAGATAATAAGTATTCATTGTTTTAAGCTACTGTGCTTTGGGGTAATGCATTATGTAGCAGTAGATGACTAATGGACTGAAAATTGTGATTCCCAAGGATTTGGAGAGACAGTTTTTTTTCCAATGTCTGTATCTTGTACAGTAATGGCACTGAATTTTCTTAGCTTTTTTGGAAAACTATGAAATACTGTTTTATGTGACTTTTGGAAATCATTTCTCTGAGTGTGTCTAATTTATAATTAAACTTCTTTACTGTTCTTTAGCTTCAGGGTTCTAAAGTCATATTAATTTACAGTTAGTTATTTAGAGAAATTGAAGAAGGTTGATCATTGAATATTATACATTTTATTTCCTTTCATCTTTGGTATAGGAATTTGACTTTTGTAGACACTGACAGGTAGATATTGGGCCCATTCTAAGTAAACATGAAAAAAACCCTAAGTTTTAGGTGAGGGAAGAGATCTGGTTATTAGAGTAAAGGAGCTCATATCAGTACATTTAAAAATACTTAAACAGGGGTGCCTGGGTGTCTCAGTGGGTTAAGCATCTGCTTCAGCTCAGCTCATGATCTCAGGGTCCTGGGATTGAGTTCCACGTCGGGCTCCCTGCTCAGTGGAGAGTCTGCTTCTCTTTCTCCCTCTGCTGCTCCCACTGCTGTACTCTCTCACTCATGCACTTTCTCTCTCTTTCTCTCTCAAATAAATAGAATAAATAAATAAATAAATAAATAAATAAATAAATAAATAAATAGAAATACAGTACTTAAACAGAACATACCCAACAAGATCGCAGATTCCCTATTAGCTGCCACCTACCCAGAATACTGTCATCCAGCCGAATCACATAATGGATCAAAAAATCAAAGCCCATTTTTCTTTTAAATTTTTTTAATGAGAACTTTATTGAGTAAACCAATATTTTAGAAGGAATACTGTGGCAGATAGGAGGAGCACAGACCTCAAAGGGAAAAGTCTGTTTACAGAGAAATTAAGAACATCATTGCTGAAAGCCTGAACTAAGCAATGTCAATGAAACCACAAATGATGTTTTATTTGTGAAACAAATGAGGTGAAGAACAGTATCAGTGATGAAGATGGGAAAGGAGGGGTAGTTAGGGTACAGTGGACATGTTGAACTTGTGCACCTGCTAGTTACACAGTAGGCATACCTAGTTGGCAAGTGTTTCTTCATTTCCAAATATATAGCTTATTTTTTATTATCTCTTTTTTTTCTGATTTTTTCTTAATTGAATCATGGTCGGAGAAAATAGACCATATGCTTTCAATCTTCTGAAATTTGTTGAAACATGATTTATGGTCCAATATATAATTTATTTTTGTTCTAGGTATGCTTGCAAAGAAAAAATAGTCTGAAGTTTTTTGTTTTTTGTTTTTTGTTTTTATTGTTACTTAAATTTTTTTTTCCAGTGTCCCAAGATTCATTCCCCATTCCCCACACCCAGTGCTCCACGCTTTAGGTGTCCCCAGTACCCACCACCAGGCTCTCCCATCCCTCCACCCCCCTCCCTCCAAGTCCCTCAGTTTGTTTTTGTGTCCAAAGTCTCTGTTGTTTCGTTTCCCTCCCTAGATTACCCTAGTTCCCCTTTACTTTCCTTCTCCCACTGTCCTCCAGGTTACCCCTCATGCACC
>PITA01001137.1:20941-170169 GCA_004023965.1 Spilogale gracilis
AGTATTCCATTGTATATATGTACCACATCTTCTTTATCCATTCATCTGTTGATGGGCACCTTGGCTCTTTCCACAGTTTGGCGATTATGGCCATTGCTGCGATGAACATTGGGGTGCATATGGCCCTTCTTTTCACTACATCCGTATCTTTGGGGTAAATGCCCAGTAGTGCAATTGCAGGGTCATAGGGTAGCTCTATTTTCAATTTTTTAAGGAATCTCCACACTGTTTTCCAAAGCGGCTGCACCAGTTTACATTCCCACCAACAGTGTAAGAGGGTTCCCCTTTCTCCACAGCCTCTCCAACACTTGTTGTTTCCTGTCTAGTTAATTTTGGCCATTCTGACTGGTGTAAGGTGGTATCTCAGTGTGGTTTTGATTTGAATTTCCCTGATAGCTAGTGATACAAACGGCTAACAGACACATGAAAAAATGTTCAGCATATCTTCTACGGAGAAGTGCCTCTTCATGTCTCTTGCCCATTTTTTGATGTGTTCATCTTCTTTTTGGGTGTTGAGTTTGAGTAGTTCTTTATAGATCTTGGATACCAGCCCTTTGTCTGTGTTGCCATTTGCAAATATCTTCTCCCATTCTGTGGGTTGCCTCTTTGTTTTGTTGACTGTTTCCTTTGCTGTGCAGAAGCTTTTTATTTTGATGAAGTCCCAGAAGTTCATTTTCGCTTTTGTCTCCTTTGCCTTTGGAGACGTGTCTTGAAAGAAGTTGCTGTGGCTGATATCAAAGATAACCTGGGCATACATAAATGTTGTTGGTCAGGCCCTACTGAACTATTTGCTTATCTAAATGCCACCTCTGAAATGGTATATATTTTTAAAATAGTAGATGAATAACAGTAATAACAGGCTTTTGCCAGTTATAACATGAGACGTTTATAAAGGAATGCCACTGAAGGATTTTTAACACTTATTTAATTTATGCTCCAAGAGTGGTTGTGAAATTAATTCAGTAGGTCACACTGGCATATTTTAATGAAAAGAAATAGAATAGAAAATGTCAGAGTGCATCTCCTATAATAAGGGTAAATATTGTTTTGTGATACTTCAGTTTCAGTTTTGTGTTGTGTGAGAAAGAGTTAAGATTGTGTATCCGTTTATGTGGAAAATATATATATATTTACAATGAATTATGGCAAAAAAAAAAAAAAAGAAGAAGAGGGGGTTGGAAAATGATGTGCAATGTCCTGTATGTTCTCTGATACTTACTAAGATTAAAAAACCCTCCAGTCTGAAGTGTAAGAACTCACGAACTTGGGCTGTGGGTTATTGAAAGATTCTTTTCATTTTGCCTCTTCTGAGAATAGTGTTGTTAAGTACAAAAAATGCAATTTAATCAAAATCAGTTTTACTGAAGTAGTTATGAAAGTATTATGTCATGAGATATTATATTCACACATCATTAATACATTAAACTAGTATATCTAATAGCAAGTCGATTAACTATAATTTCAAAGCAGTGATGAGTGTAAGTGGGATTTTGGGGTAACTGCCAACGCTGAAACATGATGTGAAAACACCAGTGGTTCCTGTGGGTGCAAATTTTCAAAACCTGCTAAACGTACTACTGTAGTTTGTTGCCTGTGTTCATAATTGTAAGAAATGCAGTTTAAACAAAAGTGAAAAATAAAGATGAATCTTTTTTTTTCTCATCCCAGATTAATGCCTGCTTTAGAGCAGTCTTACTGGCATACTGTAAATAAACAGTTTATTGTTTTGAGTTGAATTATGTCCTTCAAAAAAGATATGTTGAATTCCTAACCCCTAGAATCTTAGAATGTGAATGTATTTGGAAATAAGTCCTTTAGAGAGGCAACAAAGTAAAATTAGGTCATTAGCATGGGTTCTAAGCTAATATGACTGACGTACTATAACAAGGATCAATTTGGACACAGAGACACACACATAGGGGAAGGCTATACAAAGACACAGAGAGAAGACAGCTTTGTGCCTGGCATCCACAAGCCAAGTAATGCCAACAATTGGCAGCAAACACCAAAATGTAGAAGACGCTTGGTGGGATTCTCACCCATAGCCATGAAAGAGAGCATAACCCAGCTGAAACCTTGATTTTGGACTTACAGGTTTCAGAACTGTAAGACAATAAATTTCTGTCTTAATCCTCCCAGTTCATGGTACATTGTTCTGGGAGCCTTAGGAATTAGCGCAGTTATAACATATTAAGTATGTTTGATTGATGACTGACTGGGGAGTCATTTGTCTGCAGTTAGAAGCAATGTCTTTGTGTGATCATGTAGGTAAACAGAAACCTGATGATTAATGAAGACATCTCAGCCACTCACCTTTTTCTTTTTGTAACTATAGAGTGGATATGACAATCTTTCCTCCATACTTTCCACCAGTGGATTCTTGACTATAGCTGTGCGTTAGAAGCACCCGAGGAGCCTCTCAAAATCCTAATCCCCATCTCCTCCCAGGCCAGTTACAGTCTCCTGAGGTAGGGCTAGGCTGTCAGTGTGTTGTAAGTTCCCTAAAAATTCCCACATGTATTCAAGTCTGCAGGATGCTGCTTTACAAGCACAAATGTAGGCAGCTACATTAAATTAGAGTCTCGGTAGAATAATAGAGGCATATATAAACCCTCTGCTAGGACTAGTGAATATTGTGTGATTTGTGCCCTCGGATATTTGCAGTGTGGTATGAAGTAGCTTCACACTATTGGTAAAGGAGAGTTTTCATGGACCCTTCTCCTGCCATCCTTGCCAGATAGGACAGCAAATGCTTGTTGATAAAGTGACAGTGTCCAAGAAGTCTTAGAAGTATTTGATAATCTTACATGAGCTGACTTTTTTTCTTGAAAAACAAACCTTGGTGTCAGTTCTTAATGCTCTTT
This sequence comes from Spilogale gracilis, assembly GCA_004023965.1. Lineage (NCBI taxonomy): Eukaryota > Metazoa > Chordata > Mammalia > Carnivora > Mephitidae > Spilogale > Spilogale gracilis. Next base: position 23,806 of record PITA01001137.1, read on the forward strand.
CTTTTTACTGAATTGCAGAAGGTTACTGAAAGATTTTTAAAAATTGTAAAGCTAGGGCGCCTGGGTGGCTCAGTGGGTTAAAGCCTCTGCCTTAGGCTCAAGTTATGATCTCAGGGTCCTGGGATCAAGGCCTGCATGGGCTTTCTGCTCAGCAGGGAGCCTGCTTCCTCCTCTCTCTCTCTCTGCCTGCCTCTCCGCCTAATTGTGATCTCTCTCTGTCAAATAAATAAAGAAATCTCTAAAAAAAAAAAAATTGTCAAGCTAAAATACTTGTTTTCCAAAGACTTTTTTAATCTACTTGAATACAACAGAGTTAAACAATCTCTTCTAGATAAAGAGTTAACAATTGTTGGCTCCAAGATATGCTTCACATGTACCCTTCTCACTGCTACTTAAAAAAACAAACAAACGTTGGTAGTGTGGTAAAGCCACCGGGATTTGTGCTTAAGACAGCCCTGCTTTTTGTGACTTTTATAAATGAACCTTTCCAAGACCAATTTCCTTTTTATGAAATTAGAATTATAGCGCCTACCTCATATAGTTGTTTTAAGTATCTACAGTTCTGGGCGCCTGGGTGGCTCAGTGGGTTAAAGCCTCTGCCTTCGGCTCAGGTCATGATCTCAGGGTCCTGGGATCGAGGCCTGCATCTGGCTCTCTGCTCAGCAGGGAGCCTGTTTCCTCTGCTCTCTCTGCCTGCCTCTCTGCCTACTTGGGATCTCTCTCTCTGTCAAATAAATAAATAAAATGTTTTTTTTAAAAAAGTATCTACAGGGGCACCTGGGTGGCTCAGTTGGTTGAGCGACTGCCTTTGGCTCAGGTCATAATCCCGGAGACCCGGGTTCGAGCCCCACATCGGGCTCCCTGCTCAGCAGGAAGCCTGCTTCTCCCTCTCTCACTCCCCCTGCTTGTGTTCCCTCTCTGGCTGTGTTTCTCTTGGTCAAATGAATAAAAATTAAAAAAAAAAAGTATCTACAGTTCTTAGTACGGTATTTAGCTTATTGTTAGTGCTCAATCAACGTTAAGGTAAATTTACTTTTATAATCAGTGAGGCACGAGTAGAATCAAAATGTGTTTCACTGAAGCCAAAGGAGATTAAAAAAAAAAATGTCAACTATTGCTAAATGGTTAGGAGGATATGGATAAAAAGTGTGCTTTTTATTTGAAATTAGGTGGTCATTAGTAGTCTTCCCAGAAGTAATTTTAATAAAGCACTAAATACAGAAGACAGTTTTCTGTGAATTAAAGAGTGATTGAAGGTCAAGAAGCATAGTAATTTGGACAATAGAGCACAGTCCTTAAAGAAACTTGAGTAAGAAAGATGTTAATGATAATTGAGAAGAAAGAAAGATAGGTTAAGGACGTTTGTTTTTTGTTTTTGAAAAATGTCAGCTATTTGAGCCTACTTATGACAAATTGGAAAGAGCCAATGGAGAGAATTGTTATGGATGGAACAGGCTTCCTACAGAAATAGGAGGAGATGGAATTTAGAATCTGCCAAAGCATTTGCCTTGAAAAGGAAGCTGGTCACCTGGGCTCACAGACAGGACTCAAGAAAGAATAGCTGTGGAATAGAAATAAGTTTCAGTTCACAATGAAGAGTTTTAGTTTTTCCTGTAAAGTGAAGGTTATTGTGAGCTTCAAAAGTGCAAAGGGCAGGAGGCTTTGAAAGGGAATGGGAAAGAGTAGCTACTGCAAGGAAGGGGAAAGAGAACTGAATTAAGGTGAGAAGAACACGACAAGCAGTCCCAAAGAGCCAGCTGGCATAGATGCTACAGATGAGTGTGAGTTCTAGTTTGTACAGCTGCCTAAGTTAACATGTTCAGCTATCTTGTATAGTAGCACAGAAGGCAAAGAATTGAAATGATCCAGGAATACAGTTTGTGGGACTGAAATGACGGAGAGGAGAGTGGTTGAAAGTAAACCAGCAAAAAGTTGTTGAAATGTTGAATGATAGTCTGAGATAAATACAGCAGGAAATAAAACTGAAAGAACATGTATACCAAGAGAGGACAAGGAGGAATCAAGAAACCCTAAATCTTGAAATCAAAGAGCAAAGGTAATGGGAATAAGAAAATTCAAGAGCTAAAAGGATCAGAGGTTATAGGCAGAAAGTGGAATGTGGTTGTTGAAGATCTCAGAGGTGAGGCACTCAGTCTGAGTATTGACTGTATTAAAAGCATTGCCTTAGAAGTAGATGAAATGGAGAGGAGGGAGGGGTAGTGGATAGGAAGAAGTAAAAGATTTATGAAACTAAAGTACTGAATACTCATTTGGATATTGTCTGAAAATATTAGGTACTCACTGTAAGGGTTGTAGTGGCAGGTGACCTAAAAAAGAGATAAAAGCTGCATGTTAACATACAGCTGTATGTGTCAAAGGAAGAAGCCTGTCCAGGGCGTGATGCACTGGAGAATGTGTGTGTCTATGAGGAAAAGTTGTATCCTTCAACAAGATTCACATTTCTATCAAGAAGGTACAGAGAACTTTCAAACATTGTTGATGGGGTTATAAAATGATGCATCTGCTTTGGAAAGCAGTTAGGCAGTTCCTCAAAATTGGACATGACGTTCCCACATGATCCAGCACTTCCACACGTAGGTATATACCCTAAAAGAATTGGAAGCAAGGACTCAAACAGATAGTTGCATACCGGTGTCCATCCTGTATTGTTCAAATTAGCCAGAAGGTGAAAACAAAGCAAGCCAAGTGCCCATCCCAGATAAATGAATAGACAAAATGTATTTTATGCATACAATGGAATATTATTATTCAGCCATAAAAAGAAATGAAATTCTGACACATGCTATAACTTGAATAAGTGCATTATGCTAAGTAGAATAAGCCAGAGATAAAAGATAAATATTATATGTTTCCCCTTCTGTGAGGTGTCAAATTAGGCAAATTTATAGCGACAGAAAGTAGAATAGTTACCGCTGGCTGCGGGAGGTGAGGATGGGGAATTTCCAGGGGCTAGGGGAAGAGAGAATGAGGAGTTCTGTTTGGGATGGTTAAAAAGTTCTGGAAATGGATAGTGGTAATGTTTGTGCAACATTGTGAATATACTTCGTGCCACTAAATTGTATACTTAAAAATGGTTAGAATGATAAGTTTTATGTTATCTTACCATAGTTTTTTAAAAAATGTACAAAGAACATTTAAGATATATAGATACTATATAGAAGATATTATATAGAATCGTGTGCATTATAAGATCTACAGAAATTTATTTAAAATAGAATAAGGGTAAAATCCCTGGGATATTAAATTCTGGGAAAGGAGAGGCAATTACAAAAAGAACAAAACTGAAATTTCATGGGAGCTCACATTCTGATTTAATTGATTCAAATGAAAGTAAACAGTATTTCTTACTCTTGAATAGATAGTAGTTACAAATCCATATATGAAACACAACTAGTATTCATAGAGATACATTTTTCTCACTTTCCTATGGTATAGAGCATAAGATAAAGTTCCATTTTTATGTGAAGAAAACCAAGGCTAATTTTGTAATTGTGTGTGTGTGTGTGTGTGTGTGTGTGTGTGTGTGTGTGTGTGTAAAGAATTCTTAGACAATAAATTTTGTTTAGCAAAGTTTTAAAAAATACATTTCAATTATTCAGGTCAATTTTATACACATACACTATGTATATATTATCGTGTCAAAATTATTCACCAACAATTAAGAAAAAATAAGCTAAGAAAAATAAATAGGACAGTAAGCTGGAGTCAGGAGCAAGTCAGTATACAGCTTGTATGCATGTACCATGAAACAGCAAAAAAATGAGTAAACCTGAAGAATAAGTCTGGCTGTCAGCTTTCCAACAGCCAAAGCCAGCGAGCAAGGGTTTATAGTCAGTTAGCAGTTTCAGAGGCAGATTAAAATATGCTGATGACTTTCATTCTACCTTGCCTTTAGTTTTGCCAGTTAGTGATAATGACCTTATTCTCTTTCAGTTCTTTTCCAAAAATAATTTTCTTTTGCTGGGTTATGTGCACTAAGAGCTACTGTTACTATAACCATTCCATTTCCGTGTATGGAAATACACGGAACTGTATTTTTTGAGCTTCTCTATTCCATCTGTTGTCCTTTGAGTTCTAGAAGATTTTGAGTACTGAGAAGAGAAATGTTGGGCTTTCATTTCCTTTGGCCCAGTTAGGGACAGGAGCAATGAGGTGGATGGGTTAGGGGTACTAAACTTAAGCATTATAACTGATGGCTCTTTTACATTAAAGCTGAAGGCATAACAAGAGAGGAATAGCAATAGGAAGATTTAAAATAAATTTCACTTATTACAAAAGTGTTCTTCGTAAAATATTAAGTACCTCCTCATTGCTGTGCTAAATGCTAAATTCATTTGCAACAGTTTCATTAGCTTCAGTCTAAACAGCTTCATCAGGGAATGATCTTCAACTTGTAAGGGTCAGATTTATATTTAGTAATGATTTTTTTCCTGTTATTATAAACCTGTAGTGCTGCATTCCTCAGTTCAGGAGGCATAATAATAACAACCTCTTTCTAATCGAGAGAATGCATAAGTTTCAGTGTTTGCTGATTTTATAGTGCTTCCCTATATTTCCTTTTGCTTAAAAAAAAGTGTAAATTCAAGTGTGTAGATAAGAATTAGATCCTGTTGTTTGGTGCCAATAAAATAGGATTTAATATTTATAACAGCAGTTTATGTTTTAGGTTTATATTTGTGTGACTCCCTGTGAGAAGTCGTGATGCCTTTCAGAACCTGGTAAATTCCACATTTTAGACCAAAAATATTGAATAGAATGTTTCGTATTTTAAGGTTGTATTTTCCTATGATTGTAGTGGTATTTTCTTAATCATAGAAATCATTTCTTTTTTTTTTTAAGATTTTATTTATTTATTTGACAGAGAGAAACACAGCCTTAGAGGGAACACAAGCAGGGGTAATGAGAGAGGGAGAAGCAGGCTTCCCACCGAGCAGGGAGCCCGATGCGGGACTCGATCTCAGGACTCTGGGATCATGACCTGAGCCGAAGGCAGTCGCTTAACCAACTGAGCCACCCAGGCACCCCAATAGAAATCATTTCTTAATAGAATACGTACATGTTTGACGTAGCAAAAACTGGATGAAACATGAGCCCTACTATTTGGTTTGCAATACACATTTCAGAGTTGTAGAGGTCATGCTACAGAGCCCGTGTAAAATATGTTGAAAAAAAAGAATGAAATTCTTAATTTTTTTCTACATTTTTTTTCTAAATTTTATTTAGTATGAGTCTTTTACTTCTTAGTTACATTTTTTTTCCTCTGTGTATATGCCATCCTTAGCAGTCAAACACATTACCGTCACTAAGATCTGATGTTTTGTTTCTGTTTCTTCAGTGGTGATGATCGGTGTTCCTTGAACCGTATGTTCTCTCAGTTAGAACTGCGCACTGGTGAGACAGTGACTATGGCGTGCAGGCTCTAGCCAGGGACTAACATTTTTCTCAAAGCAGTCCCTCAATGAGAGGGGTTGAACACTTGATCCTGACACCATTCTTTCAGGATTCTAATCAGAATATGGGACAGCCCGATAACATAAAAAATTTTATCACGTATGTATTTTAGGTAAGAATTAACTATCCACGAAGCTGTGTTATGGTACATACTGCTAAAGCAGTAATAAAAAGAGCAAAAGATGACCAGTGTTCTTTTATTTTTGCCGTTAATCAGATTTTTTATTTTTTTAAATATAGGCAAGCCCCAAGCTTTCTGTGTTTCAGTTTAACTTTGACAGTAGGGGCTTTTTTTAGTTAGTTTTAACATTTTGTGAAATTTATCACCCTTTCATGTGAGGTAGATTAAGTGTTTGTTTAGGGGTTTTTTTTGTGTTTTTTTGTTTTGTTTTTTGTTAGAATCGACTGTTGAGGTGCCTGGCTGGCTTGATCAGTAGAGCGTGCAACTCTTGATCTCAGGGTTGTGAGTTCAAGCCCCACGTTGGATGTAGAGATTACCTAAAAATAAAATCTTTTAAAAAAAGCACAAAAACTTGTCTTCTTATACTATTAAGTTACATCTATTTTCAGGGTCTTTTTAATGTACAGTTGACTTCGCCTTTATTGTTCAAACCACGATATACATTTGTTGGTGTCTCTGGATGCAAAATAAAAGGAAAATTAAAACAAAGTTTGAAAAACAAAAAGCTTTAATGTCTATATTTTCGGTATGTCCAGTGATTTGGAATATAGTTATTAAAGATTCTTTCTTTCCTCTCAAATTATAGAATGTGACATTTAATAAGTTATTTCAGAATGTCAGTTACTTCACCTGTAAACAGATACCTGACCTGCTTACTGTAAAAATCAATGAGAAAATATATTTAGATGTTTTTTGAAAACTGTAAAGCATTGTGCAAGGAAATAAATTAATAGTCTATTGATAAAATTACTTGAAAAGTTTTGCTTTATTCAGATGTAAGATAACTATTAAATTAGTAAAAGGCTATTTCTAGTGGAGTAGTTTATGCTTCTGTGACTTTATCCAGAAGGATATTTTTGCACTGCCAGTTTTCACTGTTTGCTGGGCCTTATTCTAACAATAAGTTAAAAGCAAAACTAAAATTCATCACGTATAGTTCTACTGTTCTTTGTTTTTCAACAAAATGACCCTTCCTCCTCTTTTAAAAGCACTTAATGAAATATTTTGTCATTTAATCATTGTGGTTAGCAAAAGGCCCAGAGTTAAAATGGGTTTCTCCTGGTGTTTGCCATCTATTAACAATGATTCTATTAGCTTAAGAAAATTTTGATTTTAGATTTTGTTAGATAAAAAGGTAGTGTCTCTCTTTATCCTGGCACAGAATCACCATTATTATTAGCTCCACAGGTGCCAGTTGCCTCATATAGGTGATCTTTCATTTGCCCCTTTTCACAAATGTATTCACTGGCCGAATTCTGCTACACTTTTCCTTGCAGTATTCACTATACTCTTGGCTTCTTATTTCCCACAGTGCCTACCTTAGGTCAGGCTTGTACAATCTCCTGGCCAGGCTTTTCTTCCTACTTCATCTGCTTGTCTCCATTCCTTACTCCTCTTAACATTCCTGAAATATTATTTTCAACCTCTCACTCAACCATTAACACTATTTAATGATACCACATTAGCTATACCATAAATTCCAAACTCTGTATCCTAACATTCATGAGCCCTTATTTCTGCCACCTCTATGTCTGAATTACTATCTCACCCATCATTTTGCCTGCTGGTTTCATTCTTCTCAGTGGTCACCAATGCCAGTACACTGCTTCACACGTAGTAGGAACCCAATAAATATTTGTTGTACTGAGTTGACTATTATGTGCACTCCCAAAATGAAATGTCCTGGACACACCCCACAATTCCCCACTCCGGGGCTTTCCCATGTGTCCCCTATTCCTCCTGGATTACCCAATCTCTGCCTGGATTACCCAATAAGAAGGTGATAACCTTCTTATTCAGGCTTTGGAACACAATTTAAATACCAATTATTCTATTAATCTTTTTCTTTTCAACCAGAAATGATCTCATTTTACCCAAAAATTAACTACCATGGTTCTTCACAATGGCTCTCTCACAACACATACCTCATGCTTACCTATATAATAGTTGTATGACTGTTTCTCTTAATTCCTGTACCAGGGCTGCTATTCTTTATATACACCCAGGCCCTCAGGAAATATTTGCCGAACAAATGAATAAACAATGAAATTTAACACTAGATTGAAAGTTTCTTCAGAATAGTAGAGTGTGTACAATGCATACAATTAGAATTCAGTGATGAATAAAATGCTTGGACCTAGTCCAACAGCTTGACTAGTTATCTGCAAAGGTGGGGGGCAAAACCGGCAACAGTTTTCTTTTTCTCTAAGCCAACAGTGTTCAAATTTGAAAACCCTTATTAGAAATATTTGTTGGAATTTTACTTTTTTGTGAAATTTAGAATTAAAAACTGAAGAAGCAGTATTGTCATCATAGATCAGCGTCATATATCACGTTCCTTTCAATATTGTTTCTTATAGTGAAAGAATAAATTAGAATCCTTCCTATGGGTATTTTTTTTAGTCAACACATTATTTTAAAATTTAAGTTAATTGTCACAATAAAAGCTGCAAGATCTGCCAACATGGGCCTAGGTGGCTCAGCTGGTTAAGCAACTGCCTTTGGCTCAGATCATGGTCCTGGAGTCCCAGGATCCAGTCCCCATTTGGGCTCCCTGCTCAGCAGGGAGTCTGCTTCTCCTTCTGACTCTTGCCCCTCTGAAGCTCTCTCTCTCTCATTCTCTGTCTCTCAGATAATTAAAATCTTAAATAATTATAATAATAATGTATCTGACCATCTAAAATAGCCTACCTCCTCTATATATCACTCCATTACCTTCCATTGTTTTTCTTCATAATAAACAATCACAAATGACTGTATACTCTATTTGTGAATTGTCTTCTAGAAATTAAATACTGCAAGGACAGGGATTTTGTGTGCCTACTACTGTATCTTACACATGAATAAGTTCTTAGCATATCTTTAATGGTCAGTTGAAGTTTTCCAAACATGTGAATATATGCTTAAACATTGTACTATGTCAGAAACTTAACAGCAGGTTATCCAGGAAATGGGACTAAGTGTAACAGATTTCTCTATTATCTAAGTGAGAGAAGAGAAAATTCTACATTGCATTTTTTAAAGATTTTATTTATTCAAAAGAGAAACTGTGTGAGTAAGAGAGAGAACATGAGCGAGGTGGTGGGGGAGAGGGGCAGAGGAAGAAGCAGATGTGGGACTGGGGACCAGGCCTCTGGGACAATGACCCAAGGCAGACACACAACCCTCTGAGGCACCCAGGCATCCCTTACATTGCATTTCATACCCTAATAAAGTATTTGAAGCTTTTATGAGTGTGCATTACTTTTATATAAAAGGCAGACACACAACCCTCTGAGGCACCCAGGCATCCCTTACATTGCATTTCATACCCTAATAAAGTATTTGAAGCTTTTATGAGTGTGCATTACTTTTATATAAAAAATAAATTTAATTTTAAAAAAAAACCTTTATCCATAACCTGAACGATTTAAAGTTGATGCCTAGAAATAATCATCTCTAAAATCTAGATCTGTAATGCCCACATATGTGTGTGTATGACAGGGAAGTTAATTTTCCTTAATAGATGTTATTAGTATTATGCTTTACAAAAAGATAAAATATATAGGGAATGAAAATCCAAAGCAGATTCATTAAGACTTCGTTATGAATGTACATTATGGAATGCATTTCTGTAAATGGTAACCTCACTTATGTTTTAAGTTTGCCAAATATTTCAAACTGTTTTTAAAGTACTTTACATTGCAGAAATTCAAACACTTTTTTTTTTAATATTTTATTTATCTATTTGACAGAGAGAAACACAGCTAGAGAGGGAACACAAGCAGGGTGAGTGAGAGAGGGAGAAGTAGGCCTCCTGCCAAGCAGGGAGCCCGACGTGGGGCTCGATCCCGGGTCTCCAGGATGATGACCTGAGCCGAAGGCAGTCGCTTAACCAACTGAGCCACCCAGGCGCCCCTCAAACACTTTTAAAAAATAAATTATTAAATTAAAAAATTACCAACTTTAAAAAATGTATTAACTGAAACATTCTCTTGCCACTTGGTAGCAGCAGGGGCCCATGGCAGATTAGTAAGAAAACAGGTGCCTTTTCTACAAAAAAAAAAAATTCAATCCTATGAACATTAGCTATGGCCAGAAATGACAATTAAAGGAGAGAATCCCTTCCTATTTCAGGGCAGTTCACTGAGTACAATTAGATTTAATTTAGCATGTTTGAATTATAAATGTTTTTCTCTTTCTTTTCTACATGTGACATATATGTGTATGTTATTAATTCTTTAAAGGAAACATTAAAGGATGCTCTTAATGCTTTAAAGAATACTTTAAAAGTTTTATTAAATCTAAACTAGTTGAAAATATTTGACAAATGGAGGGTGCCTGGGTGGCTCAGTGGGTTAAAGCCTCTGCTTTTGGCTCAGGTCATGATTTCAGGGTCCTGGGATCTAGGCCCGCATCGGGCTCTCTGCTTGGCAGGGAGCCTGCTTCCTCCTCTCTCTCTGCCTGCCTCTCTGCCTACTTGTGATGATCTCTCTCTCTCTGTCAAATAAATAAATAAAATATTTTTAAAAAATATTTGACAAATGGAAATAATAGCTAATAATTGAAAACCTTTCTTCAGAAACATTCTGATTCATTAACCATGAAAACAATAAATAGCAATTTGTTAAAGTATAAAATAAAATATAATACACTGAGATGTTAGAGCTACTCTTGATTTCTAATGCCACTGTTGTCATTAAAAGCTTAGTAAAGGGGCACCTGGGTGGCCCAGTTGTTAAGTGTCTGCCTTCAGCTCAGGTCATGATCCCAGGGTCCTAGGATTGAACTCCACATTGGACTCCCTGCTGGAAGTCTGCTTCTCCCTCTCCCACTCCTACTGCTTGTGTTCCCTCTCTGGCTGTGTCTCTCTCTGTCATAAATAAAATCTTAAAAAAAAAAAAAAAGGCTTAGTAAATATTGACTGAGGATGATGATGTTCCCACAGTATTTTTAAGACTGTGTGGCATTGGCAGTGCAGGTAAGATCCGGGACTTAACATTGTCATTTTGCCCTGGGTCCCTACCACCTGGGCCTCTCCCAAAAGGACAAATGTTTACCTGCAGTTAGGCATTTAAATGTGTAAATATCCAGTCTCAATTATATAGAAAGTATCTCAAGTTTTCACTCGTTAAATCGCAACTAGTTTATCTCTGAAGTTTAAATTGGTGTTCCAAAAGCTTGCAGAGGTCCACATAGGCTTGCTTACTTGAATGTTTTTCCTGTAATTCCAAACAAAGAAATTGCTTTATAAACTCAGGGCAATATAAAAATATTTTGTTTCTCTTATAATTCCAAACCCAAGATATTTATGAAACGCCTCAGGTTATTATTATAGTGTATTCTGCTTAATTAAGTTTTTTTAAAATATTTTATTTATTTATTTCACAGAGAGAGAGATTACAAGTAGGCAGAGAGGCAGGCAGAGAGAGGAGGAAGCAGGCTTCCTGCTGAGCAGAGAGCCCAATGCGGGCCTTGATCCCAGGACCCTGAGATTATGACCTGAGCCAAAGGCAGAGGCTTTAACCCTCTGAGCCACCCAGACACCCTTAGTTGTTAAGTTTTAAATGTTGTGCAGTATGTCTTGTGTCCTTTGGGCTTGGAAGGGTTTTATTTTATGGCTGTCAGTATTCTATTAATATATTTCCAGTCACTTCCCAAATAAACTGCTTCTGATTAGATCAGAAATAAACAATATTTGTTACTACATGAAACAATCAAGCTAGGGATTTTCTTTAGTTTTATTGACATTATTGATCTGATAAATATTTTAGTGTACATTAATCCATGGAAAGTATAGTTGTCCTATCAAGCTAGGTCAGCTGTTCTGAAAAAAAATGAAAATTTTCTGAAACCTTGGTTATATGAAAAAATGTGAAAACTGAGATTTTGTTCTAGAAAGTTGAACGCACTGTACCATTGACTCATAATTGAGCTATGTAAGTTTTCTGGTTTTGTTTGGTTTGATTTCACTTTTTTTTTTTTTGTAAGATTTTTATTTATTTGACAGAGAGAGACACAGCAAGAGAGGAAACACAAGCAGGGGGCAGGGGAGGGAGAAGCTGGCTTCCCACTGAGCAGGAAGCCAGACAAGGGGCTCTATCCCAGGGCCCTGGGATCATGACCTGAGCCAAAGGCAGACACTTAATGACCGAGCCATCTAGGTGCCCCATCTTTAATTTGTTTTATTTTGTTGTATATGACTCAGAATATCCATTTATCTAGTTTTTCTACTCTGTTACGTGAAAACTAAAGTGAAACCAAGAAGTCAACTAATATTAGTCTTATGTGTCCTGACATGATTTTAATTAATTAATAACATGATGAAAAGGTGACAAAGAGACTTGAATTATAATCATATGAAGAAGACTTCATTTATTTCTAAAGCTGATTTAATTGGATCTTTGTTTATTGTTTTACTTATTAAATGTTTATTTTGCATTCTTTTTTTTTTGGTACAATATGTGTGTTAATTCACAGCTGACATTATAGTAAGACAGATGGTATAGATTCTGATTAAGTGAACTTTGACAGGTAATTAACCTGTGTGAGCCTCAATTTCCTGACCTGTAAAATTGGAACCCTAATATTACTTGCCTCATATTATTTTTGAGAAAAATCAAATGAAATAGTGCATGCCAAATGCTTTGTAATGTCCCTGGGTACAGGCTTAGGTATTTAATAAATGTGAACCATTGTTATTATAATCCCTTTGCTGAGTTTATATTGAGTTGTCATTCACTTTTCTTTGAAATTCAGTTAATACATTTCTGCTTTTTTTTTTTTTTTAGTATTTTTTTGGCTCAAAATACAATACTGTGACTGCAATATGGAATTGTTTGTTTTTTCCTTAGGATCAAATTTTCACTGGAGTTAGAGGTCTTGTTTTTTTCTTGTTGTAGGATACTTTAAGCAAATGCTTAGTCAAAATGATGTGCTTGAACTTAGATTTGGCCCTTTTTTAATGAACAGTTTATTTTTAGGAGATGTTTCTTCATACAGGTACATTTTAATGGTGAGAAATCTGTTGAGAATTAGAAAATTAATTTTTTGTTTTTATTCTACCTTATTAAAAATATTTTTATAGAGTTCACATTCAAAATATACCATTTCTCCCAATGTTTTCTATCAGGGATGCCTGGGTGGCTCAATCAGTTGGGTGTCTGCCTTTGGCTCGGCCATGATCTCGGGGTCCTAGGATCAAGCCTGGCATCGGGCTACCTGCTTGGTGGGAAGCCTGCTTCTCCCTCTCCTTGACCCCTGCTTGTACTCTCTAACACAATCTCTCTCTCTCAAATAAATAAAATCTTTAAAAAAAATAAAAATGAAAAAATATACCCCCAAGAATCATAAATATATAATTTTAAAGCTATTTTTCTAATTTTATCCTTTATCTTGGAGTTTGGTACATACATTATCTTCTTTAATCCCTTCAACATCCGTGTGAGGTATTATCCTTTTTTATAGATGAGGAAACTGAAGCACTGAGCCCTGAACTTACCCGAGGTCACATCAGGGCCAGTAACAGAAGTTAAATATTACCTAACCCGTCTACTACTTGGACCTTTTAGATATCTACTGGACAGCTTCCCCCACTACTGTCTGTCTCAGAAATACTGAGTTTAGCTAAGGCTAAACTGGTACTTCAGCATTATTTTCCAGATTTGGATATGCTTGATATATTTGTCCCATTAAACACACCTCTGAGACCGCGTTAAAGACGTGTTAAAACGGTAAAAGAATCTGACCTGCTTTGGAGTTTAACAGTCTTTGTCTGTGTTCATCCAAACTATACAAATTACAGCGCAGTCAGTATCTGGATTTATAAATAGACTAGTCTGAATTTTTTTAGAACCTTTAAGCTCTAGCATTATATTGTATGTCAGACTACAGAGGTAAATCCTGTGCCTGAAAGTAGTTTTATCCACACAATCATCTATTTTTATTTGCATGTTGTAGTAGTGTATTGTTTTATCACTGCTCTAGCACACTAACTAACATAACATTAACCATGTTATCATTAGCCAAATAGGCATTTTCAGTTTAATATGAATTTATCAAGAGCCTACTAAATACTAAGGACTGTGCAGTATCCTGTGGAAAATAAAGTAACAGAGGATAAGATGCAGTTGCTAACCCTCAAAAAAATTATAATTACGGAGCGCCTGGGTGGCTCAGTTGGTTGGGCGACTGCCTTCGGCTCAGGTCATGATCCCGGAGACCCGGGATCGAGTCCCACATTGGGCTCCCTGCTCGGCGGGAAGCCTGCTTCTCCCTCTCTCACTCCCCCTGCTTGTGTTCCCTCTCTGGCTGTGTTTCTCTCTGTCAAATAAATAAAAATCTTTAAAAAAAAATTATAATTCCATACAAAGAAAAGATCATCAAAATGAGCATAAAAATTATATTCTATTAAATAAAATTACTCGACATTGTCATGGAAAATCACAGAAGGGAAAAATTATTATAGACTGAAATACACAACATTTTAGGAAATGCTTGGGAATTGAAGTATGAACAAATAGGATTCTGATAGAGAGGAGGAAGAGGAAGAGCTTCTAGTCTGGAAGAACAGAATAAGCAAAAGTGAAGAATATATAATGAGTATAATGTGTTACATTATGGAATTGAGAGAAGGCTGTGGGAATTTGAAAGCTAGCATGCATTTAAGTTTGCATCCCTACAGATATAGAGCCTTAGAAATTAGCATATTACCCAGCAATTCCATTCCTTTCAAAACAGGCATTCAAACAAAACTTGTATACTAATGTGCATAACAGAATTGTTCACAGTAGCCAAAAAGTGGAAACAATCAAAATGTCCATCAACTAATGAATAAACAGAATATGATATATCTACACAACAGAATATTATTCAACCAAAGAAAGGAATGACATGTTGATACATGCTACAATATGGATGAACATGCTAAATGAAAGAAACCAGAGATAGATATGCATTTTGCATGATTTTTTTTTTTATGTAAAATATCCAGGATCAACAAACGCATAGGCAGAAAGCAGATTGGTGGTTTCCAGGGATGGAGGTTATGGGAAATGGGGAGTGACCACTTAATGGTCACAGGGTTTCCTTTGTAGATGGTGAAAATGTTCTGGAACTAAATATTGATGATAGTTGAAAGACATTATGAATATTAAATGTCACTAACAGTATATTTTATTTTATGTTTATTCTTAAACACACACACACACGCACACATACACACACAACACTAGCAAACTTAACCCAGCAACATATAAAAAGAATTATTTACCATGACCAAGCAGGATTTATCCCAAGAATGTAAGGTTGGTTTAACATCTGAAAATCAAGAAATGGAATACACTTCATTAGTTTGCTAAAGCTGCCATAAGAAAACACCTTAGACCAGGCGGCTTAAACAACAGAAATTTATTTTCTCAGTTTGGGAAGTTCAAGATCAAGGTGTCAACAAGATGTCTGGTTACTCCTCAGGTCTTTTTCCTTGCCCTGCAAATGGCTACCTTCTTTCTGTGTTGCCACATGGCCTCTCCTCTGTGTGTACACAGCTCTGATGTCTCTCTCCATGTGTCCAATCTCTTCTTATAAAGTCAGCAGTCAGATTGGTTTAGGGCCCACCCTTATACCCTCAGTTTAACTTAATTAGCTTCATTAAATGCCCTATCTCCAAAAACAGTCACATTCTGAAGTACCGGGAGTTAGGGCTTCAATGTGAATTAGGTTAGGGAGACACAATTCAGTCCAGAACCTTCCAAAATTCATGTCCTCCTCACATGTAAAATGCATTCACCACAAAGTCAACAGCCCAAAAGTCTTAACCCGCTATTCCATCCACTTCAAGTCCTAAATCTCACCTAAATCAAGCATGCATAAAACTTGAGGAATGATTCATTTGGAGGCAGTATTCCCCTCCAGCTGTGAAACTGAAACCAGACAGGTTATCTGCTTCCAAAATACAGTGCTGGTACAGGCATGGGATAGACATTTTCATTTCAATAGGAAGAAACCAGGAAGAAGAAGGGGGTCACAGTTTCCAGTCAAGTCCAAAACCATCAGGGAAGAATCCCGTTAGATTTTAGGACTGTAGAATCATTCTCATTGGCCATGGATGTAGCAGCCTCGCCTTCCCGGCCCACGGTTAGCAGCCACCCATGGGCTCTGGGCAGCAGCCCCGCCTCAAGGCCCGGGTGGTAGCCTGGCCCCTGAAACCAAGGAGAAGACAGCCTTGCCCATTTGCACCTGCGCCGAGAGTAGCCATCCTGTGGATCCCTGCGCCACCTTCGGGGCCATTTTTCTCTTTCTTGAAGGATGACGTGTGTATATCTCTGTTGTCTCAACTTGTAGGTTCCAGAAGTCCAACAGACTACCTTCATTTTGTTCTGTCTCTGTCTGCTTTAGTCCAAACTGGCAGTGTTTTTCCTGGTACAACTCTAGGTCTGTTTCTGGCTTCTGTAGAGATGGCTTATTAGACCCTGGGTCACACCCATAATTTCTTTATGGAGTTGCTGCCCCCTCTTAGTGTTCTCTCTAGAATACACTTTCTCAGTTTTTGCAAGATTGATAGGCTGAGAATTTTCCAAATCTTCAGTTCCTTTTTGTTTAACAATTCCTTTAATTTATCTTTCTCATCTCACATTTTACTGTAAGGAGCCTAAAGAAACCAGACCACACCTTCAATACTTTGCTCATTTGAAATCTCTTCCATTAAATATCCAAGTTGATCACTTACAATTTCTACTTTCCACAAAATACTAAAACACAATTCATCCAAGTTGTTTAGCACATTAAACCAAGGTTACCTTTCCTCCAGTTTCCAAAGGCATGTTCTTCCTTTCCCTCTGCTTTCTCACCAGAATTACCTTTAACTTCCAGCACCTGTAGTTTCTTTGACTAATGTTTTAAATTATGAATTCAGTTTCTTTAATGGATATAGGGCTGTTCAGGGTTTCCTTTTTTTTTTTTTTTTTTTTTGTCAGGTATGGGCTTATTTCTAGACTCTCCATTCTATTCCATTTATCTAGATGCCTATCCTTGGGCTACAACCACATTGTTTCAATTAATGTAGCTTTGTAGTAAGTTTGATATTAAGAAGTGAGGCTGCCCACTTTGTTCTTTTTCAAGATTGTTTGGCTATTCTGGGTCCCTTGCAATTCCATATGTAATTCCACGAAGAAGACAGCTAGGATTCTGATAGAAATGATGCTGAATCTGTAAATTAATTTGAAGAGTCTTGCCATCTTAACAATGAGTGCAAAACTTACACTATGAAAACTATAAAATACTGTTAAAGAAAATCAGAGTAAATAATAAAAACATTCCATGGTCATGGATGAGAAAACTGTATTGTTAAGGTGCTTCTTGTGAATTTTGTTAACCATTTAAAAAAGACAATAGCAATCGGAACACAATCTCCCAAGAAAATAGAGGTGGAGGGAATACTGCCTAACTTAGTTGATAAGGTTAATTTTATGCCAGGCAAAGGTATTACAAGAAACTAAAACTATAGGGAAACATCCCTCAGGAACATAGACTCAAAAAAATCCTCAACCAAAGCTAGGAAATCTAATCCAAGAATGTTTAAGAAGGATACTGTGTTATGACCAAGTGGCAGTGTGGAGTTGGTATAACACTTAAAAAACAATGCAATTCACCATGTCCACATAAAAGAGAAGAAACAGTCATCTCAATGGGTACAGAAAAAACTCGTAATAAAATTCAAAACTCATTCAGTTGTTCAATTTAACTGATGAAGAACATCTGGGGGCAAATTTACGCTTAGGTACAAGGCAGGGATGTCCAGTTGCCAGTTCAGTTCAGCTTTCTCCAGGAAGTCATAATCACTGAAAACAAAAACAAATAGAGCTGCCTTAATTCATAGTCGATATAATTGTCTTCATAGCTAATCCTAAGGAATCTTCAAAAAAGCTACTACAATAACTCAATTCAGGTCATTATACAAGAATCAATTGTATTTTTGTCTCTTAGTAACGGATAGTTGGAAAATGAGATAAAAAATTCAGTTTCTTTTAGGTCACATCAAAATTAAGAAAAACTTGAGGATGAATTTAACCCTGTACCCTGAGAACTACAAAAGATTGCTGGAAATAATTAATAATCTTCCAATAAATGGAAGACCTAAGTACATGGAGAAATACACAGTGTTCATTAATGGGAAGACTTTTCTAAGTCTCACATACTGCTAAAGTATCCATTCTCTCCAAATTGATCTGTAGATTTAACATTATAATAAAAATTACATCACTCTTTATTATAGACGTTGAAAAGCTAATTCTAAATTTTATATAAGGATACAATTAATTTAGAATTGTCAGTGCAACTTTACAAAAGAAACAGTTGGAAGAAAATTACTACCTGATTTCAAGATACAGTCCATAAAATCACAAATATCAAGATGCTAGTAATGTGAAAGGACCATACACATCATTGGATTAGAAAAGATTCTCACACATATACAGTCTGTTTATTTTCAACAACAAAAAGACAAAGCAGGGCACCTGGGTGGCTCAGTGGGTTAAAGCTTCTGCCTTCAGCTCAGGTCATGATCTCAGGGTCCTGGGATCGACGGGCTCTCTGCTCAGCGGGGAGCCTGCTTCCCCCTCTCTCTCTGCCTGCCTCTCTGCCTGCCTGTGATATCTCTCTCTGTTAAATAAATAAATACAAAGATACAACTTATTAGACAAATTCTAGTTCCCTCGTTGCGCTGTGTCAGTCTGAGTAGCTTTCCAGTCGTAGCTTCCTGAGCCCGATACCTTACCTGGCACTGAACTGCATAATAGTTTTACAGGTATTTTCTTGTATCACTGCATTTGTATATATTAGAAACTGCAAGAATAAGAACATAACCTTAAATAGAGTAACAAGAGGCAGAACAATCATATATGTCTGTAGACAATTCAATACTATTTGTTGATGCTGCTGATTTGCATTTTGCTCCCACTGGCAGCTAGAGTCAACATGACATATTCATTTACCCTAATATTTAATTCCAGTGAGCTCTCTTTTTTTATTAACACAAATATAATGTGACTTTATTTTGCTCAAAGAAGGTAGAGGATACTGATGCCGATCTTCAGTGTACGGGCAGATAGAGAGTGGTTAATGTTGGTGGTGAGATGACTATTGACATAGCAGAACAAGAGTGGAAACCAAAGTCAGGACTCCTGATGGCTGATTTTATAAAACAGTTCTTAAAGGAATAGAATGTTCCTCCCTCGCCACATAGCTGCAAACTGTTAAAAACAAAACAAGTTTGATCAACAGAAAACAAAATGCTTTTCTTAGAAGCTTTTATGTTTTGTGATACTACTTCAGTGACTCACAAGAAGAAAAGCCCCAGTTACATTCTGTCTCTTAGAATTCATCAGTCCTTACTAATCTTCCCTTGGAAGAAGAATACTCGCCGTACTCTAGCAGTAGCAGCAATAGTCAGCATGCGCCAGCTACAAGACCGAAGAAGCATCACTGCAAAAGTCAGCATGTTTTCTGAAATGAGAATGTGAAGCAAGTGTCTTGTATATGCTACTTAGTTCAAAAGTGATCTGAGTTCTAAGGTTGTAGCAGTTTATTTACAATGTGTCCACAGTGTCACTGGTAGGAAATTATTTTTGTTTTGATTGATGTTACAGTAAGTTCTAATATATAGCAAAAGTCTTCTGATTTGACTAAACTATATTGGCTTTCTTAAAGATTGTTATATTTGCCAGTAAATACTTACTAATAATAACTAGCAAAGTCATTAGCAGCTTTCAAAGTTTGAATAGTTCCCTGTATTCCTTAAATATTAAACAGTCTTAATCTTTTTTTTTAATATTTTATTTATTTATTTGACAGAGAGAGAGAGCACAAGCAGGCAGAATAGCAGGCAGAAGGAGAGGGAGAAGCAGGCTTCCCACTGAGCAGGGAGCCTGATGTGGGGCTCGATACCAGGACCCTGAGATCAGGACCCGAGCTGAAGACAGCTGCTTAACTGATTGAGCCACCCAGGTGCCCATGCTGTCACCTTTTAAAATCAGTGGGTTGGGGTTAAGCAAGAGAGTGCAGAGAGGGAAAATGTCCCTGATGGGAACTTAGAAAACTCAGAATCGGGGCACCTGGGTGGCTCAGTTGGTTAAGCGACTGCCTTTGGCTCAGGTCATGATCCCAGAGACCCGGGATCGAGCCCCACATCAGGCTGCCCGCTCGGCGGGAAGCCTGCTTCTCCCTCTCTCACTTCCCCTGCTTGTGTTCCCCCTCTGGCTGTGTTTCTCTCTGTCAAATAAATAAAATCTTTAAAAAAAAAAAAAAACTCAAAATCTTCCTATATACTATTAATTATACTGAAAGAACAATGGCTCTCAAACTGCAAAATCAGTATTCTGCTGACTCTCCTATGCATGAAGACCCCTTACAGGTTTTGCATTCATTAATAGTTGTTCCAGTTCCAAGACAGACATGTTCCTTTATGCCTTTAAGTTTAAGGTCTTTAGGGTTTATATCTTTACATCACTCTTATACTGCAGACATTCTCCATGACTACCTTAAAATAATTTCTGATTTATGCCAACAACAAGGGGAATACCATAAGATTACATTCTTC
This sequence comes from Spilogale gracilis, assembly GCA_004023965.1. Taxonomy (NCBI): domain Eukaryota; kingdom Metazoa; phylum Chordata; class Mammalia; order Carnivora; family Mephitidae; genus Spilogale; species Spilogale gracilis. The sequence goes on from PITA01001137.1 coordinate 44,031, forward strand.
CTTCTGTCTCCTAGGAAGTGTTTTTGACATTGCATACATCAGTACTTGATCAGACAGGTCGCTGAAATTTTGGCCATATCAGAGTCATGTCTAAGAATCAATAGCTCTCTTCCATTTCCTTTTCATCTCCCTACCAGTGGCTTCTGCAACTAATACTACCAATTCAGGAAAAAAAAAAATTGAAGAAATCTTTGGCAGAGATAATTCACAAAATTGTCCAAATACTCAAATAAGGCATACAGATAATATTTTAAATAATTACGTTTAGCAGTAGAAACACCAGCTAAATACAGGCTTCTGGAAAACATTGAAATAGTAAATATATAGATCTGTAAAGAACTCTTATTGTCCCAGTTGTCTTAAAAAGTATTCAGCAAGGTAAATGAAGGTGAAGAATTTGAATTTTGTTTTCTTTTTTCCATGTGTCCTTAAGTGGAATTAGTAATGAAATTATTCTTTACTCTATGTACAGACTACTCTTAAGATTTAAGATTTTTTCTATTTGCAATTGACTGTGTTGGCCATGTGGGATTCAAGAATTACAGTTCCTTTCCTTTGGACTGAATTTGTCAACCCCTGTGCCAAAGGAAAAGAATGTTTTTGGATCAAGACAAAAGGATTTTTTTTTTTTTTACTCCATCAAGTACTTAAAATATCATACCATATTTTGTGTTTCTTTCTTACTTGAGCCATGACTTTCTTGTTCAGTTGTTTTATCTTGTCTGAAATTTCTAATTACCTTTCTTTTTCTTGGATCTTGTGCTTTATTATTTCAGCTTTTTCCATCCTGTCACCCTTACTTTGTGTTTCATGTATTTCCCTTTTTCAGCAGAGCCCTCTGTCCCGCCTGCTCTCATGGCCCTGTTGGTGGCTCTCTGGACTCCTGCACAGCTCTCATCCTAGGATTTCTCTCCGCTGCTCCGCTGGGCTTGGTTTCACTATTTCAGGATCCCACGTCTACTTTCTGGTTTTGTTCCCTCTACAAGTACCATGCGAACAAAGTGTAGATGGTAGAGGAGTTTTCTGAATATGGAATTCAGACTTGAAAATTACATCCCTTCAAAACTTTCAAGATATTACTCTTTTCTTTTTCTGCTCCCTGAGTAACTGATCCCAGAATGATTCAAATCAGTCTTACTTTGTAGACTTTTTCTCATGGGAGATACTAAACTTTTTCACGTTGGTATTCTGAATCTCCCGAGGAGGGGTCTGTGAGTGGGTCTTCTTTAATTTATTGCATTCTGTTCTTAGAGATGCTTTCAATCTTAAGATTCTTGTCTGTGATATCCAAGAAATGCTCCTTAAGATTATTTGCTAGGTTGCGCTCCTCCTTTTTATTTTCTCTTTCTGATGTCTCTTTCTGGTTTTCTAACTGCCAGCTGATTCTTCCATATTTTTCTCTATATTTTCTAAATCCTTAACTTCCTATTACGTGGTTTAGTAATTTTCTCAGCTTCGGGGTGCCTGGGTGACTCACTTAAGCTCAGGTGATGATCCCAGGGTCCTGGGATATAGCCCCGCATTGGGCTCCCTGCTCGGGAGGAAGCCTGCTTCTCCCTCTCTCGCTCCCCCTGCTTGTGTTCCCACTCTAGCTGTGTTTCTGTCTGTCAAATAAATAATAAAATCTTTAAAAAAAAATTGTCTTCAGCTTCACTTCAAATTTTGTTTTTTGTTTGATGGTTTGTTTGGTCAAATAGATTTGTAACATTTTTGTATTAAGTCTTCCTTCTCATTGTTGCTTTTAAGTTTTCCGTTTCCAAGAATAAACTTAAGTTGTCTGTAGATACAAAGTTTTCACCATAGCTATTGTCTAAGAAGAGCTTTTCTTGGAAATATTTTCCCATTTAACAAGTTGCATAAAAGCCCACACATTCATTTTTTTTTTAGCTGTGAAATGTATAACAAAGTTTTCCAATTTAACCATTTCTAAGTGTGCGGTTCAGTAGCATTTGGTACATTCACTTGTTGTGTAGTCGAGTCTTTCTTCCAGTAACTTTTAAGTTAGCCAATAGTATTTTTATTCTCTAAAAATGTTTATGTCATTTTTGTTCCTTTTTCAAACCATTCTGATCTTGTATAATCAACAATGTCTCTTTTCTCTCTATTAATTTTTTTCTAATTTTTGTTGTCTAAACTGTTTCTTTGGTTACTTACCATGTTCTTTCTCTTCATCTTGTTGTTCTCATCATATGTCTTTTCATGGTTTAAAAAAAGCTAAATGTGTGGTATGTACTTAATTAGCTAGGGTGTAAGAGTCTATATTTCACCTGGCCAGGAGTTGCTGTTGGAGAATATTGTATGGGGTAAAACAGGGAACATAAATTTGTGGGATTCACTTTAATTTTGCTCTAGTAAATAAGTAATTCTGCATGTGATAAAACAAAGGATATTTGACTTGGGAATGCAGATCCCAATTCGCTTCTTCCAGGGAATTCATCTTTTTTAAGCAATTCAGTAAATTTCTTTAAAGATGGAAGACTCTTTGCTTATTGGTAAACATCAAAGTGCCGGCCATGTGTGCTCGGGGAAGAGGACTCAGATAGAGACTTTCAATTAACCGTCCTGTTTAAAGCCTCCATTTCTCACTCCTGTCCTTCTTCATACTGTTTACCTGTTAGACCAGAACTATAGTACCTCCTCCTCTATTGCGTTCTTGTATACTGTATTCCGGGATGCTTCTTTCTCTGCCTGTTTCATCTGCTGACACACTCATCACTTTCTGTCTTCTGGCATATACTAAAATATCTCATTGGGGATACTCACCACCTACATTTCAGCCTCTCTTCTCTTCCCTTTTAGGGGTTTATTTCTTTTTAAACTGTGATGTTTTTATTTTCATGTGATCGTGATCCTAGAAGTTATAGGAGGTAAATAAATGTTGTAATATATGTATCTTTTAGTTTCCATGAATAGAGTAATGACTCAGAGAGATAATTCATATTCTCTACACTATTAAATTAACACACTATTTCTACAGGTACAGAAGGACTCAGTTGCCTTGAGATTTATTTTATTTAAAAATAATGGAGTTGCTTACAGGGCAGAATAAACATCTCTTACCCTAACAAAAAAAAAAAAAAAAAAGCCAGCAAAAATTAGTAATAAGGATGCCTCGCTGGCTTAGTTGATAGAGCATGCAACTTTTTTTTTTTTAAGATTTTTGTATTTATTAGAGAGTGAGAGAGAGTGCACAGGCAGGCAGGGAGGGGCAGAAGGGAGGGAGAGGGTCAAACAGACTCCACTCTGATCTCACAACCCCAAGATTTTAACCTGAGCTGAAACCAAGAGTCAGATGCTTAACTGAGATGAGCCACCTGGGCTCCCCAAGAACATGTGACTCTTGATCTTCTGGTCATGAGTTCAAGCCACACACTGGGCATAGAGCATTCTTAATAATAATAATGATAATGATAAAATTGTAATGATGATGGAAAAAAGCAAAAATAAATATCAACAACCCAACTGCTTTAAAAATCAAAGCATACAGGTAGTAGCTATAGACATTTGAATACATTTTACATATATGTGATTTGAATAAGTTTTTACAATATCTTAATTTATTAAGAAGCTTTGTATCTAATATGTAAAATAAATTCATAAAATAGATTTGCAACTGTAGCTACCAAGTTGTTATAAAATTAGTTTTTAAATAGGAATACTGATTCGTTTCCTTACTCAGACTAGTCTAAAAAATTTTATTTCTAAATTCTACATGACATGATTAGTCATCAAGGTGGGTATTTTCTGTATAGTTCTTGACACTGCTTCCCCAGGGTAATATTGGCTGCTTTATATGTTGCCATGGTACCCTGCACTTTGTCGCAACACTTATAAACAATTCTTCTCCTTTCTTGTCCACTTGTGCCACCATCTGCTAAGCTTAAGCTTTTTGACAGTATCTTATTTATCTCCATATCATATCTCCAATGTCTTACATATGGTATAGGCGTTCAACCAACATTTGCGAAAATTGCGATAGCCTGATAAGCAAGTGTCTTAGGGGACACTTTTTCTTCTGCTTGTGTATATTTGAGATTTTATTTTAATAATTTTTTAATTCCGTACTCAAAGATAGTTTTAAATATGGTGAGGTTTTTTGGTTTAGGAAAGATTGTATATCATAAGTTTTCCATAGGCTCATCATGGGTAACACATTCACCTGCCTTTTTATTCAGGCCTGTCATTTTTGAATAATGAACTTTGCTGTGTAGACTCTGATTTTTGTATGTGGAAATGGAGTTTTTATCTCCCTAAGTAGGTATGGGTTTGTTTAATGAAAGAATATGTGAAAAAACATTAACATCCAGTAGATTTTAAAAATCAAAGCATAACTTAGTTAAAGCAAAAGATTATGTTTAAGGCAAAAACTGTATAAAATACATGTTCTGCTGAGTTGTATTTGTCAAAGCATATCAAACAAATCCTTATGAATCTTAAAGTTCTTTTGTCCATTGTCTTTGCCTACCACTTGAGCACTGAGGACTTGAGATGAAGAGAGAGAGATATGGCTACTCAATAGTGTCTCTTCAATGCAGTTGGAATAACAAAGTATGAAGTTTGGAACTCAGCCAACTTATTAATATCTTAAAATGATTTTTAAATGTAGATTTGCATTTATTAAAATTTAATATACTAGAGAAGCATGAATTACAGAAATAGTCTTATGAATATGAACAGCAAATGAAAACATGATTAAAGGTGGCCATATCAAGCATTCTTCACTTGAATTATCTTGCTGGCTTCTGAGTAATGCTTTGATTTCAGTTTGAATCTTTTGTATGTAACAGTTTTCAGAGCAAGTTACTACAGTTCTTTCTGAATAATATAGGTCATGAGAAGTTCATTTGTAGGTGGGGCCGCTGTACTACTTTGGGGAACTGTCTTAATAGATCCATTTCATTAATTGTCATGAATTTTTTATTAACAAAACCAGTACATCAGGTTTAGCCAGCTAAAAACTGTTCTCATAGTTGTTATCTTTATTGTCAGAAAGAATATTGTGAAAATAGGGAATTACTGTACATGCTTTAACTCTTGATTAAACAGAGAAATAGCGCTATCCATGAACAGTAACTTAGGGGCATGTTATCAAGTTGATGTACAGTGTTTCAGTTGTGTAACTCCCATTAACTTTAAAGCCCTATGCTTTAATTCCAGTGTCTTCCAGTTAAGAGCAATGTTGGAGCTGTCTGTTAGACACTCTGAGTGAATGTGATTAATGTCAAGTAGCAGGATGTTCATTCTTTTTTACCTAAGCCTTAGGTAAGGCTGTTTCTGCCTGTTTCTCCCTCTCCTCTGCCCCTCCCCCTGCTTGTTCTCTCTCTCTCTCTCTCTCTCTCTCTCTCTCTCTGACAACTAAATAAAATTTTTAAAAATAAATAAACAGAAAGAAAAAGAAAAAAGTTTCTATAGATTTCTTAGACATATGATAGGCAATTATAATATTATTATGTATATTCTTTTTATCTTCCATATCAAAGTCATAAGGACTTTTTGTTTCCCTCCTCTTGTGAGAGCATTAATAGCATGAATTATTATCTTCATAAAGGGGTTTTAAAAGTGAAACAGGAAGATGCTTAGTGGTTTCCTTAGGATCCCATAACTGATCTTTGATATAATGTATAACAGAATTTAGAATGTGTACTTGTACTCATTGTACTTGATTAAACACTGGTCTTATAAAATTTTAAGGCTAAAAATAGTCCTGAGAAAATCATACTATTAAGTATGATTAAACAAAAATGACATAATTTTTAGAAGATATATTATGATTAGAATCTTGGTTCAACCATTTATTTGCTTGAGTAAATTATTTAACCTCTAGCTTTCGTTTTCTCATTTTAAATGGAAATGGTAACTACCTTCCAGGGTTGTTGTACAGATTAGATATAATATAAGTAAAGTGCCCAAAAGAGTAGGTAATCAATAAGACAATAGGCATCATTTTTATTATTATATACAGATTTGGAATCAGACCTAAAATAGTCAAACAGGATTAGCAAAGGTAACATGGCTTGTTACTGGCAAGGATGGAATTAGAATTGTATTCTAACCAAATCCAGTATTTTTTGCATATACAATGTTATCTCTTAATTATTGATATTGTCTACACCATTTAGTAATGTTTTCATTGATGAAAAGTCCAAATACTCAATAATACCATCACTTTTCCTCTATCTCAGATTTCTGTGACTGAAGGGATCCTTTTATTTTTTAGAGATCCTATCAAACTCTGTTATAATCAAGAGAGGTTTTTCAACAACCATTTATCAGGTTCTGTAAAACAGATCTAGTTAGCCATGGCCTAGACTAAGTAACAGAAGACATCTCCACACTAGGTCATACACTTGCCTTAATGTGACTATTTGCTGATCCATGGAACCTTAATGTTTTGTCTGGGGCCTCTCTTTATGACTCTGTGTGCCTCCTGACCTGAACTGTGTTTGTAGCTCCAGAGCATTATTCCTACTCGATTATAGGCTTTTGGGTGCTTCCCAGGTTTGGATTTCTCTGGAGCCAGTTGTCTTTCCCAGACTTGATGTGGGCCTCCAACCTCTCACTTCACATACTGTCTTGGTGATCCATCCCAGAAGGAATAGAAGTAGGTGTTAACTAATACTTACATAAAGCTTACTTTTGGCAGAGTTCTTTCAGAATAATAATCTAAGTTGATCCTCATAACAACTGTGTGAAGTAAGCAATATTATCTCTCTGACAGCTGAGGAATCTAAAATTCAGTTAAATAATTTGCCCAAAGTCATACAGATTGTAAATGGAAGAGCACAGGTCGTCTGACCACAAACCCCACACTCTTTTCATCTCTCAATCACCGCTCACGATTCTGTTGCTGACGAGTGATAACAGAAGTGTCTTAAGATAAAAACAAAAGAAAATATCAGAGTTCTGTGTTGTAATATGAGAGCTCTGTGGAAGAAGCATCTATATATAAATCCATGTGAGAAATATTGTCAGGTGTGAACTGGGGAATAGGTCTTACACTTCTCTTAATTCTCTTAATACTGAGCACATAGGAGGCAGCCGCAAATATTTTTAATGCATTATTTCATTTGGAATATTAGAAAAAAGACAACATCTCCTCTAGGAAAAAAATTTTACTATGATATTATTGTAACTATCACCTGGCAGTTTTTTTTCATTTTTTATGATAGTAATTATTCAGTAAGTCTTTTCTCCAGACTGCCTCCACTCATTCTTCTGATTTTAACTCCTACCTGAATACAGAGGACTCCAGATGCAGATATGCAGGCCAGATTTCCTCTTTAGTTTCAGTTTACATATGAAAACAATGTGCTGGATGTTTCCAGATGATATTCTATGGGTACCCCAACTCAGAATGTCTAAAAGTGAGGGCAGCAGCTTGTTACTAAAAAAACAACTGTGCTTGCCTCTGAATGCCTGAGTCAACAAATTCCATCTATTTTACTTCTTAAATATTTCTTGAATTTGTTTCCTTTTTTCTATCCTTATTGCCAACACCTTATTTAGATCCTCATTTTTTTTTCTCAATTGAGCTACTTAAGTGACCTCTTAAATAACTTCTCTGCAGCCAGTTTTGTTCTCTTCAGATCCATTCTCCACTTCTAACTGCCATTTCCCTCCTTAAAACCTTTCAGTAATAGTCCTTCATTTCCACAAGAGAATGGCAATGGTTTTTAAGGGTCTTTGTGATCTGCCCCAGGACTGCCTCTTCACCTTCATCTTTTGCCCTTTTCCTGGCACTTACTTGGGGCGTCATCCACACCAACTACCAGAGGCTAATCTTTTTTGCTTCTAACTCTGCTTTTGCTTATGCTGTCTCGTGCTTTTTTTTTTTTTTCAGGAATTGTTCTCTTCTAAATAACCTTCTGCCACTCTTGCCCCCCATTGACCAGCAAAATTAGCCTCCTCTCTGTACTATAACTATCTGTCTTCTCAACCCTACTCTGAATTTCTTAAGGGCAGAGATGATCTTACTCAGTTTACAATGCGAGGCCTACTAATGCATTTGGTACAATGTAGACAGATACCACCTTTGAAACTCATGCACTTTTAGAAATTCTCTTATTCATGAAAGCCACATGTTATTAATTTTTAAATTTATTTCATTGTGATATCAGTGATCTCCTTAATAGCTCAAACTTGGTTGTTTCATGTTTATCGAATTGTATTTTTCCCATTTATATAAATTTTTCCCATTTATATGTCATTTTTTATTGAAATTAATTATTTGTTGTTATATTGCATTTTGCAATGTATTTCAATAAAAAACAAAAACATTATATGCTGCCAACATTATTGCAGAAGCCCTGTCTCATTAATATTATGTAGGTAAAAATATAGGTTTCCTGTACATGACATTAATATTGGTAGCTTTCTGTTTGTGAATTCATTATACCCATAGCAGAACAAACAGAATGAAATAAATAGCTGAAGACCAGCTTTCAGTTCCTTGTCCATCCAAATCAGTCTTTTTTTTTACATTTTTTCCTACTTGAAACTATTTTTCAATTAGCACATATCTTCTTGAGTAGCAAATAAGACCAAATGCTTAATCCTCACCTTAAATAAATATAGGTAAATGATATTTACCCATAGTATATTCCCCCAAGTGAAGAACAAATTATAGTTGGAACCATGTTTGTACTTGTCTTATGGGTAAGTTCTATACGTACTCATAATAGGAATTTATTAAATGAAAAATAAGCGTGTTGCAGCTATGAATATTTCAGATAAAGGAGGCGCAATTGTGCTTATTGGAAAGAAGCCTAATGCTCTCCCTTACAGTAGGCTCAGCAGCAGTATCATCTTGCCCTAATCCACTATTTCAGTCCAAAGCTAGCTAAATACTGGGCTATAAGGACAATAAAAATTTCCCTGCTATATCCTTTAGCTGTTAGTTTGTTGGATTGGTTGGTTTGTTTGTTTTGATGCTTTACTTGCTTTGGAGAGATCTAATAGTTGTATTTGTCACTCCCAAAAGTAAATCTCTTCTAGGCAGTGATCACCATAATGTAGATAGAGATATTGAAGTACTATAAAATCTAGTATTTATGTTTCAGACCTTTTAATATCAGAATATTTCAGTTCATCCTAATGTTTTTCCTCATAAGAGTATCAGACCTTTTGAAAAATAAACATAGATTTATGCAAACTACCTTTTACAATTGACTAGTTCTTAAAAATTGTAACTAATATTCTTTTCAGTATTTGCATAGTTTTCAGATTTATCTTTACTGTTTAAGAGAATATATTATAGCAATATATACCTTGTTGACAGGAAATTTATTCCAGAGATACATACAGTATCAAAAAAGGACTCATCATGCAAATATAAAATTTGAAATAAAGTATTAGTTATACAAACCAAAGAATTGCTATCTGGAAGGACAAGATGGAAAGTAGGTGACAGCTAGAGCCTCTTGGCCTCTTGGACTAGGGCTATAGGTGAGGTCTCCAGAAAGGGACCTTGCCTGCCAGGTGGATCTTTGCTAAAAGCTAGATCAACTTCATTTTCTCAAAGGTCCCCAAGAGTACATATCCTGGTCTGTTTCATTCAGTTCTCTATCCCTAGTGCCTAGAACGATCTGGCACACAGTAGGTGTTCAGTAAACATTTGTTGAATTGAGTGAATGACGACAGTAAAAATGAGCATGTCCTCAGACAGACCCAAGAGTTTCCACACACTGGCCTCCCAGCAATCAGAGCACCAATTATTCTCCTTCTCTCGGTGTCAGAAAATACTTGAAAGTAGAACACACTCTTTTTCTCTTAAGATAATCTCTCCCTTCCCCACTTTACAAAATCTGAAGGCCTCTGTTTAGGACTAGCCGTATTTGCAAGCCCATAATTGTTAAATATTTTCAGCAAAGCTTGCCTCAGACCTCTGTGCTGATACACATGACCTTCTTTCCCTGGAACACCCTTTATTTATATTTGTTTGATTGAGCAACTCTGACTCCTTTTTCAAGACTCAGCTTACACGTCATGTCTTTCAAGAAACCCCCTTACCCCCAACTATCCCTGGATCTGACTTTGGTGCTCCTATTGTATATTCCCAATAGCTTCTTCTGCTTGGCTTTTGCAGCTTTCCAAACTAGACAGTTTCTGAAGAAACATATTAAGTGGTTTAGAACTAAATCACCTCTGGCATGACCCCACATATTATTTGGTCTCAGAAGCTAGCTGGCTGATAAAATATAGGTGTTGCAATTTGTCATTGTATATTATAATATGCAGTTGTGTATCAGAGCCAGAAAAAACATGTTTTAAATTTCCAGTTGAGGTACTATGTATTTTAGCAGGAGTACATCCTATTTACATCTTTCTGTTTGCGTGAGTAACTGGTTACCTGTGCACAGGAGTTAACTAACACTGTATTTTTTTTTTAAAGATTTTATTTATTTGACAGCAAGAAACACGGCTAGAGAGGGAACACAAGCAGGGGGAGTGAGAAAGGGAGAAGCAGGCTTCCCGCCGAGCAGGGAGCCTGATGTAGGTCTCGATCCCGAGTATCCAGGATCACGAACTGAGCCGAAGGCAGTTGCTTAACCAACTGAGCCACCCAGGCGCCCCAACACTGTATTTTAAATTTATTCCAGGGAGGTTTTTGTGATCATATTTTTAAAATATTTTATTTATTTATTTGAGAGAGAGAGAAATAGAGTGAGCACAAGTGGGGGTGGGAACAGAGGGAGAAGCAGACTCCCTGCTGAGCAAGGAACCCAACATGGGGCTCAGTCCCAGGATCCCAAGATCATGACCTGAGCCAAAGGCAGACACTTACCTGACTGAGCCACCCAGATGCCCCTTTGTGACCCTTTTTTATAAGCATTTTTTTATTATTATGTTCAATTAGCCAATATATATAGTCATTAGTTTTTGATGTAGTGTTCAACGATTCATTAGTTGCTTATAATACCCAGGGCTCATCACAACGTGTGTCCTTCTTAATACCCATCACCCTGTTACCCCATCCACCCCCCCCCCATTCTGTAACCCTCAGTTTGTTACCCAGAGTCCAGAGTCTCCTGTGGTTTGTCTCCCTCTCTGACTTCTTCCCATTCAGTTTTCCCTTCCTTCCTCTATGGTCCTCTGTGCTATTCCTTATATTCCACATATGAATGAAACCATGTGATAATTGTCTTTCTCTGCTTGACTTATTTCATTAGTATAATCCCCTCCATTTCCATCCATGTCAGTGGAGATGGTGGGTATTCATCCCTTCTGATGGCTGAGTCATATTCCATTGCACATAGGAACCACATCTTTACCCATTTATCTGTTGAAGGACATCTCAGCTCCTTCCACAGTTTGGCTATTGTGGACATTGCTGCTGTGAATATTGGGGTACATGTGCCCCTTCCTTTCACTACATGTGTATCTTTGGGGCAAATACCTAGTAGTGCAATTGCTGGGTCCCTTTGTGACCATTTTAAATTGGGGCCCCTGGCATGTACCTGCTGACCTCTCCCTAGTTCTAATCTGACCTGAGTCCCTGGCCAAAATTTGAGAAGTAGGGAAATACTATGTCACATAACATTTCAATGCTGAAAATCAATATAGATAGGCATGTCGTCAAGACATAAAGCAGAAATACTAATTTGAAAACATGTATTTCTATGCCAACCTTTCAAACTTTGATATATTGACATCAGCAGTATACATCAAACTCCTTTTGAAGTCGGAAGAGGATACCTTTCTCTCTGAAAGTGTACACCATATTATTAACTAACTCTTAGAGAAGATTTTAGGAAAAATTTAGAAACCTTGCCTTCATACCAATTGGACCATTAGTAATATCTTAAAAGTTAACTTCATATGTCACTGATAGTAGGGGACTATTTCTTTTTCCATACACCAACTATGTCAGGCAAAATATACAAAAACATTCCTTTCAGACCACCACAAAGTAAAATAAACAGATCATCCCCATATTGTAAAATCCAGCATTTCCACCTCAAGTCTGGCACATTTGTAATATTTTTCCATTCTGAGAACCTAACTTTAACATTTTTATTTTGACTTTCTTGGTTTGTTTTTTTTTTAATTTTTAACCCTTTTGATCACAGAATGCGTCTTGAAGGATCATTAATTCAGTACAGTGCTTAAAATCACCAGCTCTTATTTGATGCTTAGAAAAATAATTTGTGCTCTTCTACAGCTAGGCTATAAAAATTCATACTTCATAAGTCAGTATGTAGTATTAAATTTCTAGACTGAAATACATGCCAGAATAAAAAAGAAATGTTACCTGAAAAAAGTGAAATGTAAGTAAGTGTAAATTTAAAGAAATTAGCCTCATTTCTAGAAAGATCCTAGGAATTATCGAGTATTTTAATAAAACTTAAGTCTGAAGAGATTTCTTCCTTATGTAAAAAATAAAGCTGTCATTTTTTTTCTGCCTAGCCAGGAGTTACAGGAAGTAGGGGCCTAAAACTCAATAGATAGTTAAAAAGGTAAAGATGTAAAACCCAACCTTTACTGTGTTGAAAAAAAGGAAAAATCCATATGTCTTCTGATTTTTACAGAGCATGTGGCAACTCTGTAACAACAGAAACTTTAAAACATTTCCTTGTGATGGCCGCAGTACAACGGGTTTTGAACAAGTCTGCGGTGGTGTTACTGAAAAGAAGGGGGCTGGGTTGTTTAATGCTTTGTCTTGGCCTTTTACCAAGGAGAGAAGTTTGGAGGTGGTTTGTTTTTCCCTGTTATGTTTAAATGACACACTACTGATGAAAATGAGCATTTTTTAATCTTAATTCTCATTCGGTCTTTTCTAAGCAAGGTACTCAATGAAATGAAATCCAAATACTTTTACACCTACACACTATATTCCTGAGCAAATTATGTATGGAAGGGAAGGCAAGATAAAGTTGCTTTTAAGAGTCCTTTAACATATCAGTTGGATAACTAGCAAAACACCTTTACTGCCATTAAATATTTACCAAGACTTGGCTTTGGGCAGGGGGGCAGTTTAGTGCAACAAATTTGACTCTCTGCAATGCCATTGATTAGTTATCAGAAGGACATAGTTAATAAGTAACTTTAGGTATTACAGAGCACTCTACATTCTTGTCAAATCTTTTCACTGAAGATGACCTAAAAAAAGTCAGTTACAACCAGCATTCACCCCAGCAATGATTGCACAAGCACAGCTAGGAAAGAATGAAAGGCCAGGCAATTCGGTTGAGCGGTGCTTAGGCAATCTTTCCTAGTGACTGTTGTCAGTGCAGCTGGACTTTAGAACTGAACATGTTTACATTTAATTAGAAGGGACACACCGTTTACAGCACAGTAGCTATCAATATCGGATCAGAATTGATTTCCGCTTTCTCCCCAGCGATTGCCTCCTTGCAGCTAATTAAAAAAGGCATATAACCAAAATGACTCACATAAATTTTAAAGCAAGGTAAACAATATTCCCTGGAGACCAAAACAAAAGTAAATGACAGTCATCCTGATTATTAGCTACATTTTTTAAAAGAAGTCTGATGCCTCTATATGTGATATAAGCCATGTTTTAGTGTTATCAGACTACTGATAAACCAAATACTCCCTTTTGAAAAAAGCTGAATGAATGCTTCACTGAGTACTGGAGCTCTTTAAAGAGACAGCCTTCCCTTTATCTTTATAATCCCCAAAACATGTAGATAAAGTCTGATAGAAGTTTGCACTGATTTTCTTCAGGTTTTCCATTTTCACGTATCGTACAGAGAAACTGCTAAAACTAATGACAAGATAAATAGCAAACTGATTTCCTTTCCAGTAAAGCATAGAGAAGCTCGTGTATAATTTGCTAAAATTAAGGAAACATCCTGGTACATGTGACTAAATTTCCCTAGAATTAACTGTAGCCAAAATCATCAATAAAATTGTGATAAAAGATTATTTCTCATAACTCTGTTACCATAAAGAGAACTGCTTTATGTTTCCCAAACTAACATTTATTGTCAATGACACTAAATTATGGTAAAATGATTTTAAAATGAGAGAAATAAAATATGGGCAATGGAGAGGTTACCCTCGGGAGAGTCATGTCACGGCCCTCCTTATTCCTTATCTACAGATCTGCCATGCAACACCACATTGGAATGGAAGGCCAGCAAGCTGTAAGGAAGTACAGAATGTTCAGACTAGAAGCAGGCCTCAAGGAACATTAATTCATTTATTCAGATACTTATTAAGCACTTATTCTGGGCACTAAAAATAAAATGGTGAGCAAAACCTCGGTAAGATCAGACATTTTGTCTGGTTTGGTGAGTGTTTCCCCAAGCCTTTACTGGGTGCTGGACTCTGTAGAGATATAGTTGCTCAATAAATACTTAATGAATGACTCCTTTCAAGAATTATTTCACTATAAGCAAATGTTCGCTCAGCCACCAGGGGGGCCTCCAGTAGCACTTGTTCCTGGTATTCCAGGAAAACAGCTGAAATCCAAACTGATGCTATGCTAATGAGAGTCCATTTAAGATGCCCCTTCAGAATAGAATAATTCCTCAAAGTGATTTTTGCTTGCTTTTCTTTCCTTCATTTCCGTGTAAAATCTCAGGCTTTTTATTAGTCTTCATGTTCACAAAGCACTCAACCCACAAGCCACCTTGGTTAACTTCATACAGGCCAGTACTAGGTATCCATAGATTATATTCTGCATGGCACATATCAGTCACAAAAGGTCTAGTTAGCCATTACAACAGAAAAATGTTAAAAGCCACATGAAACAGAACTAAGGAACCAGTAATTAATCAATTCCACAAATATTTATTAAAGCCTTTTCTAGGCACTAGAGATTGAGTGGTGATACAAGAACCATTGCTTAACATCTCTGCAGTTGAGAGGTCAGAATACTGTGTGAGTACCTGAAAAGACCATCTAATCTAGACAAGTCTGATTTCTTAGAGAACTTCACTCCAAGCTGAGATCCAAAGGATGAATGGGCGCTAGTTACATAAAAGAAGATAGGCTCAGTGTTCTTGGGAATGTGAAAGTTGTTCATCCTGGCTTCAGTATAGAGGTAAATATGTGAATAAAGAGAGGTGAGTTGGAAAGAGAGGCATGAAGAGCTTTGTGAATGATATTTAAGGAATTTGAACTTTATGCTAGGAGCAGTGAGGAGTTGTTGAAGAGATTTAACTCCAGTTAGTGATAGTCATATTTGTGCTTTAGAAAACTCACTCATGGCAAGGAACAAGTGAAAATACTATTGCAGTAATCTACTTAAGAAAATAATAGGGGTGCCTGGGTGGCTCAGTTGGTTAAGTGACTGCCTTCCGCTCAGGTCATGATCCCAGAGACCCGGGATCGAGTCCCACATCGGGCTCCCTGCTCGGCGGGAAGCCTGCTTCTCCCTCTCTCACTCCCCCTGCTTGTGTTCCCTCTCTGGCTGTGTTTCTGTCAAATAAATAAAACCTTTAAAAAAAAAAAAGAAAGAAAATAATGGTAGGTACTCTTAGTTAAGATAATGATAATGGGACTAGAAAGAAGTCAAAAGATGCAAGGGAAATTTTAAGTTTAAACCAAAAGGATGGGTTAGATCTTCTCGGGAGAAAGAGAGGTGTCAAGGATGATGTGTAGGACTTGGGCTTGAACACTGAGTAGATAGTGGTACCCAGGGAGGTAGAAGGAGGGAGGAGGAGGAAGGGAGAGAAAGGGCTGAGCTGAAGAGGGCATAACATGAGATTATGAGTTCAGTTTTAGACATACTGAATTGTAGATATTCGTAGGATAGTCAAGTGGAGGTGTCTATACTAGGTAGTTCTGGTGCTCAGGATAGAAGTCTAAACTATAAAAGAAACTATATATAGATGATTAAATGAAGCTATAGGAGTGGTTTGAAATCAAGTGGGTTGACTAGGAAGAGAAGACACCAGTTAACTGTTGGGTTGAGGAAGAGAAGCCCCCAAAGGAAATTGAGAAACATCAAGGAACACTTTTGTTGAAGCAGAAGAGCAGGACTGTAAGAAATTAGGTATTAATTTCTTAGCTTTGCATTTCAACTGAAATGCCACATCCCTTCCTTTATAGTACCTGTAATAATTTGACAATTGTGTTTAGTCCTCACTCTAGTTCTAGCCAAGTGCCCTGGCACCCAGTAGTCATTCTTTTATGTGAGGAAGGGAAGCAGTGCTCGGGGCATCACAATGCAGCTCCCCATAAGTAAAAAAAAGCACATACTTCCAATATGTATGTACGGACTGAACCGTACATTCAGCACATCAGCCAACCAAATAGCTCTTATGCAAGAGCCAAGTACCAAACAGTGTGCATTTGTAGTAGTCTTGTGAAGTGAGTTTATTTAGACCACATTCTGAGATCAGCATCAAGCCATCTCCTAAGCAGTATTATGTGTGAAATAACACTATAGGCTTAATAGGCCCTAACTTTTTTAAAGAGGGTTAGTTAGGATTGTTAATAAATTTGAAAAATATTTATCCTATATAAGAACAGTTGGTCTATAAGAACAGTTGGTTATTTGATGTTTTTACATTTTTTGGATAATCATTTATTAGTGCAGATGGTATGGGTCATAATTTTTCGTAGCTGAGCAAACCACCCAGCCATTTACTAAGAAACTGGCTAGAGTGTGTGTGGAGGTCCTCAAAAATCTTTTTCTCCAGAACTGATCCTTACATGGATAATATTCTTCCTTTTTGACTGTTATTAGGTGGAATACCCCATCTCAGTAGAATTAGGATGACAAGTAATATCTGGCATTTAACTAGGCCTCAGCATTGCAAGATCACTTTTGTCTACAGATAATTGAATCCAACCTTCAACATTGTGCAAAGATTTCTTCTATGCCATTTTTAACAGGTGTTATCTAGCAACTACATAAATATAATGATACCTGATCACAGATAAGGTTTACCCTATGTGATAAGCCCTCCCATGGAGGTGCTTTAAATTTTCACTTATAAGTTATTACAGACATAGCCAAATTCAGGTGTGATTAGGTCTGACAGAGACACTGTATCATTGCTGGATGTGCTTGCCCTTGTTTCTTTGTATCTCTTGTCACTTGATTCCTACCCAACCAGTCTTAGCCTGTCTTCATTCCTATTGTTGCGTGTTGGGAGGGGGGAGGGTAATTAATAGACTTGTATTTATTAGGACAGTTTAGATTTATAATAAAATTGAGCAAATAGTAGAGTTCCCATATACCTCCTTAAACACACACACACACACACACAGAGTTTCCCCCAATATTAATGTCTTGTATTGGTGTGGCACATTTGTTACAATTAATGATACTGTATCAGTACATTAAGTAAAGTATATACTTTACATTAGGTTTCACTTTTTTTTTGTAAGGTTCTGTGGGTTTTGAAAAATGCAAAATGGCACATATTTACTGTAACCGTATCATACAGAATAGTTTCACAGCACTTGTAAAAACCCAAGTGCTCTATCTTTTTACCCTTGTCCACCTCCCTCTGGACCCTGGGCAACTACTGATCTTTTTACTGTCTCTGTAATTTTTGCCAGAGAAGTCATATGGTGGACTCATATAACATATAGCCTTCCAGATTGGCTTCTTTTAGACTAGTTTTTCTCACCACATGATAATACCCATTTAAGGTTTCTCCGTATATTTTTATGGCTTGATAGCTTGTTTTTTAATCAGTAAATAGTGTTCCATTGTGTGGATGTACCACAATTTATTTATATATTCATCTGTTGAGACATATCTTGGTTGCTTCCAGTTTGGGAAATTATATATAAGTCTGTAAACATTCATATGCAGGGTTTTGTGTAGACATGGGTTTTCATTGCTATAGTGTAAATACTTAGGACCATAATCACTGGATCATATGGTGAGATTATGTTTAGCTTTGTCAGAACCTGCCAAATTGTCTTTCAGAGTGGTTTATCATTTTGTATTTCCACCAGCTATAAATGAGACTTTCTGCTGCTCTGTATGCACATCAGAATTTGATGTTGTTACTTTTTTTGGATTTAAGCATTCCAATATGTGTATAGTTGTATCTCATTGTCTTAATTTGCAGATCCCTGATGTTATATGATGTTGAGCATATTTTTATATGTTTATTTCCTATCTGTATTTCTTTGGTGAAGTAGCTATTTGGAACTTCTGTCCATCTTTTAATTGAGTAGTCTATTTTTTTATTGTTGAGTTTCAAGAGTCCTTTGTATATTTTACATACTAGTCCTTATCAGATAACATGTTTGCAAAGATTTTCTCTCAATCTATGGCTTATCTTTTACTTCTCTTAAATGTGTGTCTTGCATTACACACGTTTTTAACTTTATAAGGTCCAACATCTACTTTTTTCATGGATCGTTTTTATTGTTGTTGTTGTTGTTGTTGTTACTAGATTTTATTTGTCAGAAAGAGAGAGCACTAGCAGGCGGAGCAGCAGGCAGAGGGAGAAGCAGGCTCCCCGCTGAGCATGGACCTGGATGTGGGGCTCCATCCCAGGACCCTGGGATCATGACCTGAGCCAAAGGCAGACATTTAACCAACTAAACCACCCTAGGTGTTCGCATGGATCATGTTTTTGGTATTATATCTAAAAACTCATTAACAAAACCAATGTCAGCTCAGTTTCTTTCTGTGTTATTTTCTAGAAGTTATACAGTTTTGCGTTTTACTCCTAAGCCTATCATCCATTTTTAGTTATTTTCTGTGAAAAGTGAAAATTCTCTGTCTAGATTCACTTTTTTCTCATATGGACATCCGGTTCCAGTGCCATTTGTTGAAAAAAAAAATAAAAGCTGTCCCTTTTCCATTGACTTGCCTTTCACTCCTTTGTCAAGGATGAGTTGTCTTTATTTGTGTGGATCTATTTCAGGGTTCTCTGTTCTCTTCCTTTGATCTCTTTGTCTGTTCTTTTACCAATATAATGCTGTCTTAATTGCTGTAAGTTTATAGTAAGCCTTGCAGTTAGGTAGGGTCAGTTCTTTGGCTTTATTCTTCTGTATTGACTTCACTGTTCTGGATTTTTTTGTCTCTCCATATAAACTTTAGCATCAGTTTGTCAATATCTACAAAATAATTTGTTAGAATTTTGATTGAAATTTCATTGAATCTAAAGATTAAGTTGGCAAGAATTAACATCTTAACAGTTTTGGGTCTTTTTATCCAGGCACATGGAATATTTCTCCATTTATTTAGGCTGTCTTTGATTTCCTTCATCAGCATTTTTCTCATACAGATCCTATATATATATAGTTGGATTTATACTGAAAATATTCATTTGGGGGAGGAATGGTAATATGTTTTAATTTTAAACTGAAATTGTTCACTGCTCCTGTAGAAAAGCAATTGACTTTATATTAACCTGTAACCCTACACCCTCGCTGTTTAGTTCCAGGAGTTTTATGGGGTTTTTTGGTTTGTTTTGTTTTTGTTAAGTCTTTGACATTTTTTTACATAGTTAATCATGTCATTTCTAAACAAATATAGTTTTATTTCTTATTTCCTGGTCTGTATACCTTTTATTTCCTTTTATTGTCTTAAGAATTGTTACCTTAACAATTTTTGAGGTGATTAAGTTAAGGAACTTGAAAGGGGGAGCTTACTCTGGATCATCAAGGTGGTCCTAAATATAATCACATGTCTCCTTATCAGGAAGTGGCAGAGGGAGTTTTTAGAGAGACAGAGGAGAAAGCTTATGAAGAGATTAGAGTGATATAGGCATAAGCAAAGGAATACTTACAGCAACTAGAAGCTGCAACAGGCAAGGGTAGAAATTTCCCTAGAGCATCAGGAGAGAGTGTGGTTCTGCTGACACCTCAATTTCAAACTTGTGGTCTCCGGAATATGGGAATAAATTGTTTTTATTAAGCTGCCAATTCATGGTAATTTGTTATGGTAGCCCTGGAAAACTAATACATTGATGTTCTCAAGGAATCAGCTTTTGATTTAGATGATTTACTCTACTGATTTCCTGTTTCCAATTTCATTCATTTCTGGTCTAAATTGTATTTTTTTTTTCTTCTGCATGCTTTAAGTTTACATTACTCTTCTTTGTCTAATTTCTTAAGGTAGAAACTTGTGCTATTGATTTTAGATATTCTTTTCTAATATATGTATTCAGTCCTATCAGTTTTCCTGTAAGCACTATTTTTGCTGTGTCCCCAAAATTTTGATAAGTTGTATTTCTACTTTCATTTAGTTCAAAATATTTTTTACACTCTCTGGAGACTTCATCTCTGACCCAGGTGTTATTTAGAGGTGTGTTGTTGAAACTCCAGATACTTTGGGATTTTCCAGCTATCAATTAATTTGCTAAGGCTCCCTCAAGCAAATAATAGTTGACTTTCCTTGCTTATTTTTTAGGAAATCCGCTTATGCTCTGGTATAATAGAACTTAATTCTGAATGACATACAATGATAAGGAAATACATTCAATACTGTTAAGAATGTGGTTGAAGAGATTTAATATGTAAATCAGACAGTGAGGTGATTTCACTGAGTTCTACCTCTGTTGTCTCAGTTGGTTTTATTTGATAAAATAACTTGTTTAAGTTATTTTGGAGATAAATAATTTCTTTATTATACACTAAGTCAGTTATTTCTGAACTTAAATTTTTAAGAATTTTAACTTGCTGTATGATCAACATATTTATTGATATTTATTGAAACACTCCTGGATGCTACATTTTATGATACAAACTGGGGGCCACTAAGTATTGTCAAATTCATTGACTAGAAAAGAAATGTAACTATTATTCCACTAACTCTAAAGATCCATTGAAAAACATTTAATTGACTGACATCACCAAGATGGTGACATAGATCATTTCTTACTTTATTTACTTTTCTTCACAAGAAGAACAGCTAAGATCTATTCAAGAATAAGACACCACTGAAAGAGTCTTACAAATCAGGGATGAGGCTGAAGCACCCCCTTGCACCTCAAAGACCAAGAAGACACACTGCATTAGAAGATTAGAAGTGGCTTCATACTGCCTGCATTGCCGCTTCCCCAGGATAGCACAGCACCAGGTGGAGAAGTCTCTCCTGAGACACCAGTTCTTCCAGTGGGGAAAAAAAAACCTGGGAAGATAACAAGTCCTCCCCCGCCCCCCCGGCATTGTGGGTCACTTTGTAAGAGTCTCTCCTCTGATCTCACAGAACAGGGATTACAGGGGAGACTTGGGGCACAGCCACTGGGAATCTGAGTGACAGAAACAGGAGGAGGGGTTTGGAACAGCCACCACACAGATGTTGGCAGACTGGGTTCCTATCCACAGTACCCAAACAGTTATCCCAACCAGTGTCTTAGCTCATCTGTAGAACCAAGCCAGGGGCACACTCTGACCAGAGAACTCAGTAGGGTGCAGATCTGCCTGTTTCAGATCCTTAAATGAAGAGTTATGCCAACCCTAGAGTCCAGATTGCCCATACCCAAGCAGAAATCTGAGTCATAGCCTTACCCACCGTAGAGAATGCCTTCTGGCCCGCCTTCTGGCCCAAACAGCTGGCAACAACTTCTGGAAGCTGTGTAGCCCAATAGCACTTGGGAGAAGCAAATGGACAGGGCTGATCACCCCAAACCAAAGCCAGTAGTGGGCATGGAGACTTCCTCTGCTATGCATCGTCAGGTAGATTAATCCATAGCCAAACTGAGAGTAGCCTGGAGTAGTCCCT
Source organism: Spilogale gracilis (assembly GCA_004023965.1). Taxonomy (NCBI): domain Eukaryota; kingdom Metazoa; phylum Chordata; class Mammalia; order Carnivora; family Mephitidae; genus Spilogale; species Spilogale gracilis. The sequence continues at coordinate 65,644 of PITA01001137.1, forward strand.
AACCCTCCTGTCCAAGCAAGGAAGCTAAGACATAATGCTGCTGACTATAGAGAGTATTTTCCAGCCCCATCTGACCAGGCGGGCTGGCAAAAACACCTGAAAGTGGTGCGTCCCAGCAGCACTCACACCAAGAAAAGAACAAACAGAACCAGTAGTGCAGAGAGAAGCCAGTGGCCCTATACGGCCAGGAAACTTGGAGTGCAGGTCAGCTTGAGTTAAAAAAATAAAGAGGTTTACCAGTTTTAGAGCTCTTTCTACTGCTGCACCCAGGGAAGGAATCTAATTGGTAGCCATATTGAATGCAGTAAAAATCAGGTAAATAATGACAACACCAAAGGAAACTAAGTAAGCTCCAATAACTGACCATAAAGAAATGGAGATTTTGAACTGTCAAACAAAATGTTCAAAATAACCTTCTTAAAGAAGTTTAATGGGGGCACCTGTGTGGCTCAGGGGGTTAAGCGACCATGAGGAAAGCCTATGGGAATCATGGGACACAATGAAAAGAAAAAATATTCACATTATGGGAAATTCAGAAGAAGAAAAAGAGATAGAAATTATATTTAAAGCAATAATAACTGAAAACTTCCTGACCCTGGGGAAAGAAATGGACATCCAGATCCCTGATCCCAAAGGATCCCAATACATTGAACCCAAACTGGGCTACACAGAGACACATACTAAACTGTCAAAAGTCAAAGGCAAAGAGTTTTAAGAACAGCAAGAGAAAAGAGAGAAGTTACATACAAAGAAATTACAATAAGACTATCCATGGGGGGCGCCTGGGTGGCTCAGTCGTTAGGCGTCTTCTTTTGGCCCAGGTCATGATCCCGGAGTCCCCACACCAGGCTCCCTGCTTGACGGGAGGCCTGCTTCTCCCTCTCTCATTCCCTCTGCTTATGTTCCCTCTCTAGGTGTTTCTGTCAAATAAATAAGTAAAATCTTAATAAAAAAAAAAAAGACTATCAGTGAATTTCTCAACAGAAACTTCTGTTGCCAGGAGAGAATGGGATGACATATACAAAATATTGCAAGAAAATAACTGTCAACCAAATGAATTGAAAAGAATTCTATACATTGTCCTTCAGAAACAAGAGGGCGCCTTTCCCAAGAGGGCGCCTGGGTGGCTCATTAAAGCCTCTGCCTTCAGCTCAGGTCATGATCTCAGGGTCCTGGGATCGAGGCCCATGTCGATCGAGGCTTCCTCCTCTCTCTCTGCCCCCTTTCTGCCTGCCTCTCTGCCTACTTGCAATCTCTCTGTCAAATAAATAAATAAAATCTTAAAAAAAAAAACAAAAAACTTTTCCAAGAAAAAGACAGCAGGTTTATTACTTACCTTATAAGAAATGCAAAATGGCTTATGGGGCATCTGGGTGGCTCAGTTGGTTAAGCGACTGCCTTCAGCTCAGGTCATGATCCGGGAGACCCAGGATCGATTCCCACATCAGGCTCCCTGCTCGGTGGGAAGCCTGCTTCTCCCTCTCTCACTCCCCCTGCTTGTGTTCCCTCTCTCGCTGTGTTTCTCTCTGTCAAATAAATAAAATCTTAAAAAAAAAAAAAAGAAATGCAAAATGGAATTCTTTGAGTAGAAGTAAAATAATGTAATTAGCATTAAAAAACACAAAAAGGGGGGTGCCTGAGTGGCTCAGATGGTTAAGCATCTACCTTCAGTTCAGGTTGTGATCTCCAGATCCTGGGATTGAGTAAGGCATCAAGTTCCCTGCTTACTGGGAAGCCTGATTCTCCCTCTCCCTCTGCCTCTCCCTCTGCTTGTACTCTGTCTGTCTCTCTCAAATGAATAAATAAAAGTTTAAAAAGAAACACACACACACACACAAAGGTAGCATAAATATCATTGATAATGATAAACATATAGTTAGATTCTGCAATATGGTAATGGTGGTGCATAACTCACAATTCTGGCTTTAAAGTTAAAAAAAGCCAAAACAGTCATAAATATAAGAATCTGTTAGTTACACAGTATTAAAAAAAAGTGTAGTAGCAAAAACCTAAAATGTGGGGATGAGAAGAAGTAAAGTGTAAAATATACGAATGCTATTGAAGTTATTAACAGTTTAAAAGAGGATTTTATAAGTTTAAGATATTTTATTTAAGCCTCATAGTAACCATAAGGGATAATCTTGATACATTGCATGAAGAGAAGGAAGAGAAGAGATTAGAAGAGAAGTAAAGAGAATAAAAGAAAAGAATCATATGAATGTAACAAAGAGTCAAAACATACTAGTACCAAAAGTTATCAAAACACAAACCATAGCAGGATAAGAAACAAGGAGCAATGGATCTACAAAGCAACCAGAAAACAATGAACGAAATAGCAGTTGTAAGTCTTACCTGTCAGAATTACTTAAGTATAACCAGATTAAATTCTCCAGTCAAAAGACATAGATTCCAGTTAGTTAGCATGCAGTGTAGTATTAGTTTTAGATATACAATATAGTGATTCAGCACTTCTATTCAAAACCCAGTGCTCTTCACAACGAGTGTACTCCTTAATCCCCATAACTTATTAAATCCATTTCCCCACCCACCTTTCCTCTGGTAACCTTCAGTTTGTTCTCTATCATTAAGAGTCTATTTCTTGATTTGTCTTTTTCCCTTTGCACATTTGTTATATTTCTAAAATTCCATATATGAGTAAAGTCATATCGTATTTGTCTTTCACTGACTTCTGTCACTTAACATAAGACTCTAGCTCTATCCATGTCATTGCAAAAAAATAAATTTTAAATGGGAAAAATAACTAATTTGCAAATAATGAGTTGCAAATAAAAATGAAGAGGTGAAATTGTTTTTTCTGAAAGGTGGCCAAAAAAAAAAAAAAAAAGAACGACTGAATGGATTAAAAAAAAAAAAACCAAGGTCCAACAATATGCTGCTTATAAGAGACTCATTTAGCCTAAAAGGCACACAGACTGAGAGTGAGGGGACATAAAAAGACATTTCAAGGGAAATCTAGGTTGCTGAATCATTAGGCATCTGCCTTTGGCTTGAGTAATGATCATGGGGTCCTGGGATTGAGCCCCACATCGGGCTCCCTGCTCGGCGGGAGGCCTGCTTCTCCCTCTCTCCCTCCCACTGCTTGTGTTACCTCTCTGGTTGTGTTTCTCTCTGTCAAATAAATAAGTTAAATCTTTAAAAAAAAAAAAAGAAAAAAAGATATTTCAAGCAAATGGTAACCAAAAAGGAAGCAGGGATAGCTAAACTGACATCAGACAAAATATACTTTAAACTAAAAATTGTAGAAAGAGACAGACAAAGAAGGTTATGATATAATGATAGAGAGGGCAGTAAATCAAGACGTTAAAACGGCTATAAACATTTATGCACCCAACATCAGAGTACCTAAATATATAAACAAAAATTACCAGGGCTAAAAGGGAAAATAAACAGTAATACAATAATAGTTGGAGACTGTAATACCCTACTCAGAGCAATGGTTGGATCATTCAAAGAACCAATAATGAAACAGCAGATTTATACAACGCTATACACCAAATGGCAAATAGACATATATAGAACATTCTATCCAACAGCAAAATATAAATTATTCTCAGGCACACGGAGCATTTTTAAAGATAGACCATATTTTAGGCAACAAAACAAGTCTTAGCAAATTCAAATTCAAGAAGATTTAAATAAATCCAGTGTCTTCTCTCATCTCAATGGCATAAAAGTAGAAATCAATAATAGAAGCAAAACTGGAAAATTCATCAACACTTGGAAATTAAACAATACTCTCTTGAACAACCAGTGGGGAAAAAAAGAACATAAGGAGAAGGTAAAAGAGTCTCTTGAGACAAACAGAAATGGAAACGCAACATACCAGAGCTTATGGGACGCAGAGTAGCAGTTCTAATTGGGAATTTCACAGCATTAAACACCTACATTAAGAAACAAAAAAGAGCCCAAATAAGCAGCCTGTCTCTGTGCCTTGAGGAAGTAGAAAGAACCCAAAGTTAGCAGGAGAATGGAAATAACAAAGGTTATAGCAGAAGTAAATGAAATAGAGAATAGAAAACCAGTAGAAAATATTAACCAGAATAAGAGTTGGTTCTTTGAAAAGATAAAATTGACAAACCCTTAGTTGAACTAACCAAGGAAAACAGAGAAAGGACCCAAATAAACAAAATTTTAAATGAAAAAGGAGACATCATAACTCATACCACAGAAACTCAAGAAATCAGAAGAGGCAACTGTGAACTGCATACCAATAAACTACACAACCTAGTGAAAATGGAAAAATCCTTAGAAACATACAAGTTACCATGACTGAACCAGTAAGAAATAGAAAATCTGAATAGATCAATTACTAGCAATGAGTTTGAATCAGTAAATAAAAATCTCCCAAAAAGAAAACCTCAAGACCAGAGGGCCTTACTGATCAGTTTTACCAAAGAATATAAAGAATTTGGGGCGCCTGGGTGGCTCAGTTGGTTGGGCCACTGCCTTCGGCTCAGGTCATGATCCCGGAGACCTGGGATCGAGCCCCACATCGGGCTCCCTGCTCGGCAGGAAGCCTGCTTCTCCCTCTCTCATTCCCCCTGCTTGTGTTCCCTCTCTGGCTGTGTTCCTCTCTGTCAAATAAATAAAATCTTAAAAAAAAAAAAAAAAAGAATATAAAGAATTTACATCAGTCCTTAAGTTATTCCAAAAACTCGAAGAGGAGCGAGCACACTCAAAACCACTTTATAAAGCTAGCATTATCCTGATACCAAAATCAGAAAAAGACACTACTTAGAAAAATAAAGGCTAATATCCCCAATGAATATAGATGCAAAAATTCTCAATAAAATACTCGCAAACCAAATTTAACAGTACTTTAAGGGGCGCCTAGGTGGCTCAGTTGGTTAGGCGACTGCCTTCAGCGTGGGTCGTGATCCCTGAGACCAGGATCGAGCCCCACATCATTCCTGCTCAGCGGGAAGCTTGATTCTCCCTCTCTCACTCCCCCTGCTTGTGTTCCCTCTCTGGGTGTGTTTCTCTGTCAAATAAATAAAATCTTAAAAAAAGAAAGAAAGAAAGAGAGAGAGAGAAGAAAGAAAGAAAGATAGAAAGAAAGAAAGAAAGAAAGAAAGAAAGAAAGAAAGAAAGAAAGAAAGAAAAGAAAAGTTTCAATACAATTTTATTTTAATAAAAACAGTACTTAAAAAGGATCACTTACCCTGATCAAGTGGGATTTATCCTTCGAATGCACAGGTGGTTCAACATACACAAGTCAATCCCTATGATGCATCACATTAATAGAATGAAAGAAAGAATCATATGATCATCTCCGATACAGAAAAAGCATTAAAAAAAATTCAACATCCATTCATAATAGAACTTAGAACAAATTAGGTATAGAAGGAATATATATCAATGTAGTAAAGGTCATATATGACAAACCAACAGCTAATATCATACTCAGTAGTAAAAGGATGAAAGCTTTTTCTCTAAAATCAGGAATAAGAAGACAAGAGTGTACACTCTCACCACCTCTATTCAACATAGTACTGGAAGTCCTAGCTAGAATAATCAGGCAAGAAAAAGACATAAAAGGTATTGGAAAGGAAGATAAAAATTAAAAATAATAAAGAATTGGATAGGAACAAGTGTGATTATCTCTATTTGCAGGTGTCATGATTTTATATAAAGAAAATCCTGAATACTCAACCAAAACTCTTAGATCTAATCAGTGAATTCAGTAAAGTTGCAAGACACAAAATAACATACAAAATAGTCAACATTTCTATACAAGAGCTACAAAAATTTCTGAAAAAGAAATTAAAAAATCGGTTCCACCCAAAACCAAAGTCTCCACTGAAAAGGAGAATTACCAATATCCCTGATGAATTTGGATAGAAAAATTCCCAATAAGATACTGGCTAAATGGATCCAACAGTACGTTAAAAGGATTAGTTCACCAAAATGGAGTGGGATTTATTCCTGGGCTGCAGGGGTGCTTCAACATCCACAAATCAATCAAGCTGCTACATTGTATTAATAAAAGAAAGGATAACCATATGATCTTCTCAGTAGATACAGAAAAAGCATTTGACAAAAGATAGCATCCTTTCTTGATAAAAGCCCTCAACAAAGTAGCAATAGATGGAACATACCTCAACATCATAAAGCCATATACAAAAGACTCACAACTAACATCATCCTCAATAGGGAAAAACTGAGAGCTTTACCCCTAGGTCAGGAACATGACAGGGATGTCCACTGCCACCACTGTTGTTCAATATAAAACTAGAAGTCCTAGCCTTCGCAGTCAGATGCTTTTGATTGATTTGTGTATATGGAACTACTGAAGACCCTGAATAGCCAAAGAACTCGTAAGAAGAACAAAATAGGAAGTATCTTTTTTCCTGATTTCAAGCTGTACTATAAAGTTATAGTCAATGAAACAGTATGGTACTGGCATAAAAACAGACAAATAGACCAATTGAACAGAATCAAGAGGCCAAAAATAAACCCAAAAATACAATCAGGTAATACCTGACAATACACAATGGAGAAATGACAGTCTCTTCAATGAATGGTGCTAGTAATTGGACATTCACTGTTAAAGAATGAAATTGAACCCTATCTTAACACCACTCACAAAAATTAATTTAAAATGGATTAAGGACTTAAACGTAAGACTTGAAACCATGAAACTCCTAGAAGAAAACAGGAACAAAGCTCCTTGATGTGGGCCTTGGCAGTGACTTTTTTGGTATGACATCTAAAGCACAGACAACAACAACAACAAAAGGTGGACTTCTGCATAGCAAACAAAACAGTCAAAAAGGAAGATGGCCAAAATAGCACAGACTTCCATTTATAAGTATAAGGGATGTAATGTACAATATGATGGCTGTAGCTAGCACTGCTGTAGATAAACAGGAAAGTTATAAAAAGAGTACATCCTAAGAGTTCTCATCCCAAGGAGAAATTTTTTGTCTTTTATTTTTTTCTTCTTCCTTTTCTTTTTATTGTATCCATATGAGAAGATGGATGTTAGTTGAACCTATTGTGCTACTCATTTCACAATATATATAAATCAACCCATCATGCTGTTTACCTTAAATTCAGTTGTTTGTCAGTTGTTTCTCAATAAAACTTGAAAATTTATTTAAAATATTTAATTAGGGGCACCTGGGTGGCCCAGTTGGTTGGGCGACTGCCTTCGGCTCAGGTCATGATCCCAGAGACCCGGGATCGAGTCCCACATCGGGCTCCCTGCTCGGCGGGAAGTCTGCTCCTCCCTCTCTCACTCCCCCTGCTTGTGTTCCCTCTCTGGCTGTGTTTCTCTCTGTCAAATAAATAAAATCTTAAAAAAAAATTTTTTTTTAATATTTAATTATTGAATATCCCACAGCCCTTGAAATTGATGTAGTAGGATCAGTCCCTGATTATCCAAAAGTGGATTATATGTTTAATGAGTTTGGTGACCTTAGAAGCAAAATAGGGAACTGTGCTCACAAAACCATTCATTTTTATGTACCCCTACAGAATATAGGCAACAAAACACATCTTAAATTTTATCATATGACATATAAATATGTTCTTATGAGCATCTGTAAAACTATGGAGAGCAGCCATGATCGGAAGTGAAATGACTAAGTATTCCTTAAAATTTAATAAAAAGGAGAATTCTGGTTCTGAGAAGGAAGAAATAGAAAATGTAATGAAGAAACAAATGGAAATTTTGTTTGTTTTTCAAACAAAGGTTTTATATTTTATTTTTTTTTAAGATTTTATTTATTTATTTGACAGAGAGATCACAAGTAAGCAGAGAGGCAGGCAGAGAGAGAGGAGGAAGCAGGCTCCCTGCTAAGCAGAGAGCCCAGTGCGGGTTTCGATCCCATGACCCTGAGATCATGACCTGAGCCGAAGGCAGAGGCTTAACCCACTGAGCCACCCAGGGGCCCTCCAAACAAAGGTTTTAAAACTGAGAAAGATAATAACTGAAATGTAAAGCCCAGTGGATGGGCTTAAGAGCAGAAAAGAAGCAGTGACTAGAAGATAGAACAGTAAAAATGACTCATTCTGAAGAATAGAGACTTACACTGGAAAAAAAAAATGATCAAAGCCTCAGGGACCTACAAACTATAATAAAAGACCAAGCATTTGTGTCATTGGAGTCTTCCATGGAAGGAGAAAAGAAAGAGGATGGAGCTGAAAACTTATGCAAGGAAATGATGACTGAAAATTGTCCATATGTGGCAAGAGACATAAACCTACAAGAAGCAGAGAGAACTTTAAGCAGGGAAACCCAAATAAATATTCCCCATGATACACCATAATTAAACTTCTGAAAACTAAAGAGAAAGATCGAATCTTGAAAGCAGCTGGAGAAGAATACCTTGCCGATGGGGAAAAACCATTCACATTAACAGGCATCAGTTAGAAATTGTGGAGGACAGAAAAGAGTGGCACAGTTATTTTTGAAGGACTGTAAGAAAAGAACTGTCAAGGCCCAATTATAGATGCAGGGAAATATACTTCAAAAAATAAAGGCAGGGGGCACTTGGGTGTCTCATTCAGTTGAGTATCAGACTCTTGGTTTTGGCTCAGGTCATGATCTTCTTGGTCATGGGATCGAGCCCCAAATGGGACTCCACACTAAACGGGGAGTCTGCTTGATGATTCTCTCTCAAATAAATAAAGCCTTAAAAAAATAAAATAAAGGGAGAAATCAGGGCACCTGGATGACTCAGTCCATTAAGCATCGGACTCGAGACCTCCCCTCAGATCTTGATCTCAGGATCATGAGCTCAAGCCCCACATTGGGCTCTACACTGGGCATGGAGCCTACTTAAGAAAAAAAGACAGAAATCAAGTTATTCTCAGATGAAGGAAAAATAAGAGACTTTGTCAAAAGATCTATCCTACAAGAATGCTAGTGGAAGTTATCTAAAAAGAAAGATAAAAGAACAAACCTTGAAATGTCAGAAAGGAAAGAACATTGAACAAATTGAAGATATATAATAGGCCCTTTGAGTTTTCAAATTGTTTGATGATTGAAGGAAAAGTTGTAGCCCTCTCTGATTTAGTCCTAAATGTATATAGAGGATATATTTTAAATAATTATAAATAAGGGAGGGCAAAGGAATGTTAACAGCAGTAAAATGTCTGTATTCCACTGGAGCTAGTAAAATAATGACATCAGTAGACTATAATAACTTATGTATATATAGTGATATTTCTAGAGATGTTTAAAAGACATTGTAGATCTATAAAAATGGAATTTCAGAATGTATTCAGGTAACCTACAGGGAAGCAGGGGAAAGAAAACAGAAAAATAGAGAACAACAATAAAATTTAAGGAACAACAAGCAGTAAAATGGCAGGCTTAAGCCCCAGCTTAATTGTTAATGGCCCAAATATAATGACAGACAGAGATGGACAGAGTAGATTAAGAATTATGGCCTGTGCAGCACTGGATGGCTCAGTTAGTTAAGCATCTGACTCTTGATTTCTGCTCAGGTCACGATCTTAGCACTGTAAGATTGAGCCCCACATTCGACTCCACGCTGGTCATGGAATCTGCTTAACATTCTGTCTCTCTCTCCCTCTGCCTTTTCCTCTCCCTCTCTCTCCCCCTCGCTAATAAAGAAATAAATAAATAAAATAACAATAAAAATAAAAATTATGGCCCAACTCTATGCTGGCCATAAGAAACTCACAACAAATAAAATCATTAAATAAGAGAACAGAAGATAAACCATAAAAACACAAATCAAAGACTAGCAAGAATGGCTATACTATTATCTTATAAATAGGCTTTAAAACAAAAACACTTATCCAGAGGGGCATTAAATTATAAAGAGCCCACCAAAAAGACATAGCAACCTTAAATGTGTTTATACAAAACAAGAGAACTAAAAATATGTGAAGCAAAAACTGATGGAACTGAAAAAGAGAAATTGACACACCCACAGTTACAGTTTGGAGGTGTCGACACCTTCCTCTCACTAGAGAGAAAAAAAGTCCAGGGATATAGGAGAAGTCATCATGACCATCAAGTACCAGGATCTAATCAACTGTTTTAGACATTCCACAGAAGGACAGGATACATGTTTTTTTGTAAATGCCAACAAAACATATACCAAGATAGATCATATTCTAAGTCATAAAATAAACTTCAGTTTACTTAAAAGAACTGAAATCATACAGTGTATGCTCTTCAACCACAGCAGAATCAGAACAAATATTAGGAACAGAAAGATAATAGACTTTCAAACCCTTGAAAACTAAACAACACATTTCTAAACAATCCATGAATCAAAGAGAAATTCTCAAGGGAAGTTTTTTAAAATACATGGAAGTGAGTGAAAATAAAAATACAGCAAGCCAAAATATGTGGGACACAGCTAAAGCGGTGCTGAGAAGAAATTAAATTAGTGCTGAGAACACTAAATGCACTAAGGAAAATGGGAAATATATCAGATCAGCAATCTAAGGCCCTACCTCAAGAATCTAGGAAGAGAACAGAAAAATAAATGCAAAATAAGCAGAAGGAAGAAATGATAAAGGTAACAGAAAGAAGCATATAAGAGCAGAGAAAAGACACTTTACCAATATCAGGAATGAAACAGAGGATAACACTATAGAATTTACAGATATAAAAATAAGTATTACTGTCAACAACTCTACACACATAAAAATGGCACAACTTAACAGTAATGGACCATTTCCTCAAGAAAAAAAAAAAAACCTCACAAATTATTGATACATGCAACAACCTGGATGAATCCCCAGAAAATTATTCTGAATGAAAAAAGACAGTCCCAAAAGCAACTTTACCATTTATGCAACATTCCTGAAACAACATTATAGAAATCGAATACAGATTAGTGGTTAGCATTTAAGGAGGGGAAGGGGTGATGGGGAAACATGAGGGATCCTGTGGTAATGTAACTTTTTTATCTCAACTATATCAATGTCACTATCTTGGTGGTGCTTTTATACAGTAATTTTATAAAATGTTACCATTGTGTGAAAGTAGATAAAGGACAATGGATTTTTCTGCAGTATTTCTTGCCAACTGCATGTGAATCAACAATGTTCTCAAACAAAAATTTTATTTTTAAAATATCCCCCAAAAAGTGATGGAATGAAGTGTGGGTAAAGGTAAACTATGGAACATATGGAGCTGTACCTTAAGGTAAAGAGAAAAGGAAAGGAAAGAAATTGATGTGATCCTTTTACAATACTGGAAGCCATTTGTTCAAATAGAGAATTTAAGCAACAATGTTCAATAAATAATCTTTTATATGCTTCCTATAGAGGAGGCACTGAGTTATGCCCTGGAAGGAAACAAAGAATAAAACATTGTTCCTTTTTTCTACAGTATTAGAATCTAGTAGGAAAGAAGACAAGTATACAGTACCTACAAAGGATAGTAGAAAGTGATAAATATAATAAAAGAGTTATGGGAAGGATATGGGAGCTCAGAGGAAGAAGTGTCCCCCTAGGCAGGAGGGTTTGGAGTGTAACTTCATGATGGTTGTTGCAGTCTGAATCTTGAAGCATGGTGATAGGGGAGGGAAAGAAAAAGAACATTCCAAGTGAAGGCAACAATATAAGTAATAATGCAAAGGGAAAAGTGTGATGGCATTTTCAAAGAACAAGTTATTCCATTTTGCTAGAATAAAAAAAATTTGATAGAGTAGAACAAAGTCTGAAAAGAAAAGTAGAATAGAATTTTGGAACACCTTGAATATCAGACTAAAACCTGGGATGTCAACCTAGAATTCTGTATCCCATGAAGTTATCCTTCAAAAGTAAAGGAGAAGTAAAGACTTTCTCAGATAAACAAAAATTGAGGGAATTTGTCACCAGTGCACCTGTTTGCAGGAAATGTTAAAAAGAATTCTTCAGAGAGAAGGCACATCACAGGTCAGAAATTCAGGTCAAATTAATTGATGCAGTAAACCAGGAAGTAAATACAGACACTGTCCTCTCAGAAAATGTACACTTAGGATAAAGTAGCACATACTTCTGCCTTTCATACTTGCTTTGTCTTTATTTATTTTAATTTGATAAAACAAGCCAAACCTGCCTCTCTTTTTTTTTTTTGTTTTTAGAATGATTTAAGAATGTTATCAGTAAGTGATAAAGGTTAGGAAAACTAGTTTACTTCTCCTAACCCATGAAAAACCTGTAGAAACAGGCAGTTGTTTTTCATCAAAGTATTTACAAAATGTCTGAGAATTGTTTAAGATATCATATAAAGTCAATTAGAGATAAATTACTTCTTTTAAGAATTACCCATGTGGGCACCTGGAAGGCTCAGTGGAGTAAAGCCTCTGCCTTCGGCTCAGGTCATGATCTCAAGGTCCTGAGATCAAGGCCCACATCTGGCTCTCTGCTCAGCAGGGAGCCTGCTTCCTCCTCTGTTTCTGCCTGCCTCTCTGCCTACTTGTGATCTCTCTCTCTCTGTCAAATAAATAAATAAAATCTTTAACAAACAAAAAAAGAATTACACATGTGTAAGTGCCCATTCTCTACCAGGTGTTGTGCTAGATATTTTCACATAGCTAGAGCATTTCATTTTTTCTCATGTGAATGCCATGAGATTTTTCTCATTGTTCTTGAGTTGATGAAATTAATACTCAGAGGGGTGAAGTATCTTCCTAAGGTCATATAGAGTGAATGATGGGACTGAAATTTGGATCTACTTCTTCAAAGTCCAAAGCCAAAATCTGTGCATGTATACCAAGTTTGGCATTTCTGACACGTTAGACTGTCCCATGCAATGGAGGATGCTTAGCATCATCTTTGGCCTCTACTCACTAAATGCTGGTGGTACTCCCCTCCTCGAGTTAAAATGTCTTCAGATGTTGCAAATGTCTCCCGAGGGACAAAATTTCTCCTACATAGGAACTGTTGGTTTATACTAGGTACCTCACCTCTAAATTTTTAATTTGAACATATTTATCCCATTAAAGCAACATACATAAAACACTTGATTGAGCAGTTACTCTAAATAAATGAAGCATGAGCAGAAGATAACTGCATATTGTACAATGATGAATAAAGTGACTCATGAAGGACTTAAGTTAATACCTGATCATGGAGACAAAACAGGAAGCCGGGAAAAGTAGCATCAACACTTGGTATAAATGGAAAAGTACTAGTTGCAAGAATAAGCTGAATTCATATGTGACATTACAATTGAGAGAAAGAGAGTTCTGCAAGCAGGAAAGCAGATAAACTGAGGAAAACATAAATATCTGCAAGCAAAACATAAAAGTGGGTCATAAGCTTGATAATTCCAAGATAGTTTAAGCTGAAGTGGTTCAGAGTTGGGGACTGGGAAAATAGTCCTGATGATGGACTTGAGGGAATTGAAACTAAGACAGAAAACACTCCAAAAAGGAAATCCATTACGTGCTACTTACTAGTTCAGTGCCCATCAAAGGGCATTTTCAGCCCTGACCTGCTGTTGGACTCAATGTGGTGAGCAGCATAAGAGGCAATATCAATCTCACTTGATACGGATTAGAATCATAATATGAAAGAGTAACCAAGTAGAATATTTTCAAACCCTCACTTTCTATAATAGCAAAAATTAAATGAAGAATTACATAATTTGCAAACTGTAAGAGTAAATGGAAACTTTGCATATGATATTACCTCATTAATTTCATTATAAACCAAAATAATTACCATTCTTTGTCAATATTGCATGAGCCACAGGCTTTGGAACTTCTGAGAGTGATTTAATGGCTCTTTTCTGCTGTTATTTATTCTTACTATAACTTCAAATATTTTCCAGTACAGCGTCGTTGAAGACCAATAAATTGTAATTCAGCTGCCATTGCTAAAAATGCTTCTGAAAATCAATAACTTTGAAAAGAGGTAAAATGTGATTTGACTCTATGAAGAAAGCTAAACAAGGTGGCCCTAGGGAAGAGCACTCTGAGGGGGAAAAAACAGAACTGAAACAGAAATACACTATAAATGGTATAGATTTATATATGCTAGGAATCTATCACCTCTGCTTCATCTTTATTCTGATAAAAAAGTGTCCTTAGAAATATAAGCATTTTAGGGGTGCCTGGGTGGCTCAGTTGGTTAAGCCACTGCCTTCGACTCAGGTCATGATCCCGGAGACCTGGGATCGAGTCCCACATCGGGCTCCCAGCTCAGCGGGAAGCCTGCTTCTCCCTCTTTCACTCCCCCTGCTTGTGTTCCCTCTCTGGCTGTGTTTCTCTCTGTCAAATAAATAAAATCTTAAAAAAAAAAAAAAGAAATATAAGCATTTTGATTTGAAGTTATTAAGGAATGTGTCCCCATTTTTAAAAATTACCCTTTGTAAATAGAGTGTTAATATGGTAGAATTGGGAAGTAGATCACAGGGTGGAACTGAAGAAAACTACGAATTATTTTAAGTTCTAAGAAGAAAAAGACTAGAATCATTGAGGCAGAATAACAAAGAAGAAACACCAAAAGTTAGATTAAAGAGTCATAAAAGCTTTATCTGAAAAAGCAGTATTCATGCTGAGACTGAATGAATGAGTAGAAGTTTGTCAGGGAGAAGAGAGAAGGACATAACAAACAGATGCCTCAAGAGGAAAAAAACTTGAGGTACTTGAGAAACTGAATGTCTGTCTAAAAGATGAGGAGGAAGAGCGAACAAATGATACGGGGCTCCATGGCTCATGGCCAGCTGAGAGGAGTGTCACACGTTTCAGCTCAGGAGGAAGACTGTGGGTTGAGATTCTGTTCCGTTAGCTGTGTGAGATGAACTAAATTACTTCCCTATATTTTCTTCAATTTCTTCATCTGTAAAAAAATATATAAATATTGATAGGACTTCTCTCATAGGTTGTTCTAAGGTTTAGTGAGTTAAAATAGACAATTTATTGTTATGTTTTAGAGATTTATTCTGAATGCAGTGAGATGCTACTGTAGGATTTTAAGTGACATTATCTAATTTATTGTTTTAAAAGATCACTCCAGCTGCTGTTTCTGTTTGAGAAAGTCTTGATGGGAATTTAAAGCTTTCCAGGGCATTTTGAAAGATGAGTAACTTTTTTGAGCTTGACAGTTAAGGATCCCAGTCACAGATCCAACTGAGAGAAAATTAAGATATAAATTTGAAAAAAAAATTAAAGGATAGACAACCATGAAGTGATGAATGATTAGAGAATTAAAATTGGGATACCATGGTTTTAATAAAGATGAGATTTTACAAACAGTCATTGATTCTTAATATTTAATTGGCTAAAGTATAACTGAATAGTGTTGTGGACATCATAGACAAATGCAGAATTCCCAAACAAAGCTGCCTACGATGAACTTTAAATGAGACCATATACATAAGAGTAAAACATAAAGGAACGGTTAGGCTAACAATTTTTTTAAATAGGATACAAAAAGCACTGCCATTACATACCAATGATTAATTGGACTTCATTCAAATTAAGAACTTAACATTCATCAAAAGACAAAATTAAGGGGTGCCTGGGTGGCTCAGCGACTGCCTTCGGCTCAGGTCATGATCCCGGAGACCCGGGATCGAGTCCCACATCGGGCTCCCTGCTTGGCGGGAAGCCTGCTTCTCCCTCTCTCACTCTCCCTGCTTGTGTTCCCTCTCTGGCTATGTTTCTCTCTGTCAAATAAATAAAATCTTTAAAAAAAAATTTAAAAAGACAATATTAAGAGAATGAAATTGCACTGCACCCCTATTAGAATGGCTGTAGTTTACCGGTAGGGAGAATACTCTAAGGGAGAGTGTAGAGCAATTGTAACTCCCATATATTGCTGGTGAGAGTATAAATCGGTAGGACCACTTGGGAAACTCTGTGCAGCCTCTACCTAATCTGAACATACATACACCCTATAAAGCAGTTTTTACTTCAGAAAGGAGAACTTATGTCAATTATAGCTCAGTACAGTGGGGTGGGGGGGGAATGAGTACTTAGGTCCATCAAAAGATAATGTACAAGAATTTTAATAGCAACAATAATGGAATGATTAAATAAATTGTGGCATATTATGTAACAGAATACTTCATAGCAATAAAAAACAGTGAACTACATGCAACAGTAGGATGAATCTCATAAGCCTTATTAAGTAAAATAAGCCAGATCAAAAGTTTGAAAACAGACAATACTAATATTAATAGAGATTGAATAAGTGATTGTTTTCGGAAAGGGAAATTAACTGGAAGGGAATAGAGGGGAATCTTCGGGGTTTATTACATATTTTGTTCTTTACATTTTGTCAAGCTGAAGACTTTGAATTGGTGCACTCTGTGTAATTTAAAATATAATTAACAATTAAAATATAAGTAATAATTTTTAAGTGTAAAGAACATAAAGAGACTTGTTTTTTTTTTTAATTTGTTTTGTTTGTTTTTCGTTTCTTTCTTTCTTGGATTTTTCAAGTAGCCAAAGAGGTGGATTGAAGGAAATGAATATGGGATAAGAGGAATCAAAGTGTGGAAGAACATGGAAAGAATAGGAAAATGGGCAAGAGACAGGAACCTTTAGGCATATAGGATTGGTAAAAAGAACTTAGAAGAAATGAAATAAGGATTAGAGAAACAACAAGGTGAAAACCATAAAGAAAGATACTTCTTTGCACTGTACAAATACGGCATGAAACATCATTCTTGTTTTTATGTAGGACTCAATTGACCACAGTTCAGTAGCAGGCTTTCTTCTTAAGAACTAATTTGAGGGGCGCCTGGGTGGCTCAGTTGGTTAAGCGACTGCCTTCGGCTCAGGTCATGATCCTGGAGATCCGGGATCGAGTCCCACATCGGGCTCCCTGCTCGGCGGGAAGCCTGCTTCTCCCTCTCTCACTCCCCCTGCTTGTGTTCCCTCTCTGGCTGTGTTTCTCTCTGTCAAATAAATAAAATGTTTAAAAAAAAAAAAAAAGAACTAATTTGAGGGGCGCCTGGGTGGCTCAGTTGGTTAAGCGACTGCTTTCAGCTCAGGTCATGATCCTGGAGACCCAGGATCGAGCCCCACATCGGGCTGCCTGCTCAGCGGGAAGCCTGCTTCTCCCTCTCTCACTCCCCCTGCTTGTGTTCCCTCTCTTCCTGTGTTTCTCTCTGTCAA
The DNA here is from genome assembly GCA_004023965.1 of Spilogale gracilis. Classification (NCBI taxonomy): domain Eukaryota; kingdom Metazoa; phylum Chordata; class Mammalia; order Carnivora; family Mephitidae; genus Spilogale; species Spilogale gracilis. The sequence goes on from PITA01001137.1 coordinate 82,713, forward strand.
ATAAATAAAATCTTTAAAAAAAAAAAAGAACTAATTTGAATCTTGAAATGATTTCTTTTGGTGTGCTGACTGTCCCTGTTTCATGCCCTTCTTAGTTATGTGTGACACCTTCTACAAAGTATGCACAGTGGAGAGATCTATAGGTTACTTAAACAAAAAGAAGAAAAGTATAATTACTTTGGTTTGAACAGTTTTAAATAAAGTATCAGACTAGATATTCGGCCAGTGCCGAAGTTCTCTGACTAGCTTTTTGAAGCTTTTAGAATTATATTACTTTCTTTCACATCATCAATCTGTGATTATATAGTTAGATTGTTTTACTTCAAGTCTCCCATCGACATTTCTTTTGTATGCATATACTGAAATAATTTTATTTAATAAAAAAAGAACATCTCCTGTGTGGATTTTAAATTTCCCTTATTAAATATTTATATTTTCAAAATGTCTTTATTTAATTGAGTGAGGTGCTTGGTGCCATTTCAAAATAACCTCAGGTGGTAGGTGTAATGACATATCAAAGATTTGACCTTTAGCATTTTAGGGTTCTATTTGTCTGCATTTTCTTCTGCATTCATTTAGTCTTAGTTTATATGCTATTTTTCTGTATGACTTAATGAGTGGATATATTTGGCATGAGATTCATTAACAAAAAGAAAAGATACCCAAATACATATTATTTCTGTGTGGTCTGACTAGTGATTTTAACTTCATTTATATCTGTGAAGGGCTGATCAGTATTCGTACAGCCCTCATTCATTCTCATTAAGTGCTCAGCTGAAGAGAGCCTGGATCTACTAAGCCAGTGCCCATTCTCCTACTTCTCTCTTCTTTGCAGTCAGTTCATTATATTCTTTTATTTACCTAGAGATGCTTTATTTTCCAATTCTACGCTATTCCTTTCTTAAAAAATTGAATGTAATATTTACACTGATGTAATTAAATTAACATCTCGCAGCATCTTCTTGCATGCTTTGGTAACATCAGTAATCACTTGTCTGGGTAGCTTTCAACCTAAAAGCAGAGAAATAGAATAATTATCAAGGATAATGTTGTGATATAAAAATTATTTTTATTTGCCCATTTGAGTGGATCTTAATTGATTTTTAGAAATCTTTAGAATTTTTAGAATCTTCTTATGGAGATTTTTGTTAAATAGATTATTGGTCAGGAAGACTACATATTTATGTTTCAATTGTTTATTTTTATGTTTTTCTCAGCTTACACAAATCTTTATCCCAAGAAGAAAATCTGAAGGATCAGTTTAACCATACCCTTAGTACTTACGAAGAAGCTTTAAAAAACCGAGAGAACATTGTTTCCATCACTCAACAACAGAATGAGGAACTGGCTGCCCAACTGCAGCAATCTCTGACAGATCGAGCAAACATGGAATTAGAGCTTCAGCACGCCATGGAGGCCTCCCAGGCGGCCAATGACAAAGTGCAGAAGTAAGTAAAATGATCTTTCATGATTTCAAAAGCATGAAACAAAACAAAACAAGAACACCTTTTTTGCAACTAATAATAGATTATTTATTAGTCATGCTGTTAATGGTTTATGCCAAAAGTAGATTGAGCCAAATGAACTTATTAATTTTTTAGATTGCCTATCATGCCCATAGTTGGAGCCAAAAAAGTCATTCACTTGGGATCGTGGTTACTATTGAGGGCAAACCACTTCTGTTTAATAACTGACCTTCATTAGTTCCTGGAGGCCATACCATTAAAATCCTTTCATAGGTAATAGGTAAAGTTATTGGCAAGGGGAAGAAGCAGTCAAGTAACCAACTTTACTCATTTAGCTTTGTGATAATCCTACTTGAGTTGAGATCATCTGTGATTTTGTAATCTGAGACCTCTAGGCATGCAGAATAGTTACAGTGGACTTAATTTTCATGTGTTGTTCTTCTGAAGTATTCGGGACAGCTTTTCACAGTGCATAATTATATTTGTTTATTTTCTATGATCCTTGCATTTTTGTTAAAACTTAAATAAAGCTACAAAAATCAATCAGTCCTTCCAGTAGCCAGCAAAATGATAATATAGAACATATCATACAGAGGTCATTTGTTAATTTAAGGGACTTGAACACTGTAGCAGAATTTCCTAAGGCAGCTTTAATGGAATGGAATTTGTCATTTTAACTGATCCCATCTTTGTCTGTTAACATCATTTTGTCATTCACGTACTTAATTGCCTTCAATTCCGAAGACCTACCTTTTTCCTTAAATTTTTTGCAGTCTCACAATATGAAGTAGTGCTAACTTCAAAATTTCTTACTTCTTACCACTTTTTGTTTGAAAATAAATCATCTCAACCATTTCCCCAATGCCCCTGAAATTACATATCCCAAGGTCAGGTAAATCTGTACTTAAGGACCATTTTAAAACAGATCAGGAATTATGCATATTAAAATCTTTACATAATCAGAGTACCTTGAAATTTATGATTTATAGTAAGTATTGTGTTTTTATAGGTTTAAAGATTAAGTTTATGATCAGTCGGAAACGATATCCAATTATTTACAGTGTGCATTAACATTCTAAAAACACTAAGATACATAGGTAGATCTCATTGCATTGTAAATTACAAATCAGTAACTTTTGACAGTCAGTATCTGTTAGCTCTGTTTGCTTAAAGTCTATAAATAATCACAAATATCAAAGTTTTCTTTACATGTAATTCTTTTATTTATATACCTGAGTAAAATTCCCTAAAACTGAGTTTCCCAGAAACCAATTAAGTTTCTATAAAATCTTTGGAAATGTTGTCAACCTTTTATTTTTTAGATCTCCCCAACTATTATTATTGTTTTGTAAAAAATAATTTTAAAAAGTACTTTGTATTGATACAGAGATGTATCAAGATTGAAGTAGAAATATTATCTCAGATAATGCTTTAAGTTGAATCGGTTTAACCTTTTGAAAAACTTACTATATTGTCCTAGTCTTCACATTTAACCATGGACAGATCAAAAGGTTCCAATGGAATGACACCAATAAATGGACAGTTTAAGTGAAACAGTTATGTTACTTAAATGTTAAATTTCAATTTAAATGTTGAATCTTATATTCTGATTTCCAGCAATAAGACCTAGATGAAATACGATGAGGCTCTCTCATGAATATTCAGTCCGCTATATTTTTAATTGTCCTCAATTGGGCAGTATACCTTCATTGCAGTTAATGTGGGCATCAACCTGTTTTATTGCATTTAAGAGGATAACCTTACAGGAAACCAACTTAAAGGACTTTGTTAGATGGTTTTAATATTCTTCATATAATCTGAAATTACTGTTATTGGCAATTATTTTTGAAGGTCCTTTGTAAATATGTCAGTATTCCAGGAAATAAGCACAATGTGAACTATAAAGGTGCATATTTCCCCTTTTCCTTTCACAACCAAATTTTTTGAACAGTTGATCTATATTCAACATCTAATTTTTTCAGTTCCATTTACTCCTGCGCTACTCAGTATACTATGACTAGCTTCTGTACTGAAATTGTTCTTTTTAAGATTACCAGTAATTTTCTACTAAATTCAGTGGCCCATTCCTAATTATATTTTTATTGTAAAACTAACATATGATCATGGTAAGCAATTAAGTAAGCTTGCTCCCATATCTTTGGTAATATGGCATAGTGGTTTAAAAGCTAAGGATCGGATGCAAAATGCATAGGTATGTAAATTTGTATGCTTTATTTTAAAACACTGTGCTGCTGCAGATAATAATATATGGTTAATAATACTCCCACCTCAGGCGCCTGGGTGGCTCAGTGGGTTAAAGCCTCTGCCTTCGGCTCAGGTCATGATCTCAGGGTCCTGAGATCAAGGCCCACATCGGGCTGTCTGCTCAGCAGGGAGCCTGCTTCCTCCTCTCTCTCTGCCTGCCTCTCTGCCTACATGTGATCTCTCTCTCTGTCAAATAAATAAAATCTTTAAAAAATAATAATCAGTAACACCCCCACCTCATAATGGTGTAAGAATGAGGTGAGATGAATATGTAATGCCTTGAGAACAATGCATGTTGCAGGTCCCTCTTTCTCTTGCCATTTCACTCCACAGTGTAATACCCCATTCTTCTGAAGGGCTCTATCTTTTCAAGACTGAATACTTTTATATGTGGTAGGTTCCTCTGCTTGGAGTCTTTTCCCTTTTTCCCCCATGAAACACTTCTTCATCCTATGAGATTGGGCAGAGAGGATAGAGGCAGGCTTTGTAGTCAAGTCACACAGACCTGTATTTCAATCCCTGCTTTCCTACTTATTCCCTGTGAGATTTGGGGCAAATCGCTTAACCGCTGAAAGCACAAGTTCCTCAGTTGAAAAAGTCAGACAGTACTATTGCCTTCACAGGCAGGTTTGATATGAGTAATGAACTGGATACGATGTAAGATACCTAGTTCAGTACCAGTTACTTTATTATCAGCGTGTTATAAATTATATTATTAGTATAAGCATACTCATCCTACAGCAAGACTACTAGCTCAAGTATCTCTTCTCTACAAAGTCTTCTTCAACTTCCCAGAAAGTTAAATATCACTCTCTTCTCTGTGTTGTCATAGTATGTTAAAAATTCCTCCCCTGAAAATAAAGTCCTCACCATTTTCCTGTATCTCGTGTCTCACTAATAGTCTTCAGTAGCTTCAGCACCATCCCTGTTCCCTACTCTTTCTTTTCACATTCACTTTAGCCATCAGTCTCACCTGATTTCCACTACTCCATCCTCACTTGTTAATTGCATTACTTCAGGTCCTCATCATTCTCCAGCTAGACTACTGAAGTCATCATAAAACTAGTTTACCTGCCCCTGCCTCTCAGGTGTGTCTTCCTTGCTGCCACCAGAGTTAAGTTTTCTAAAACTGAAATCAGGTTAAATTTGAAATCTTTCCGGGATTCTTCATACCCTACGTTCTAAAGCATAAACAACTTAGCAGGGCATATGTATGAGGCCTGTCACCTTTCTGGCCTCCCGTTTCCTGGTATCATTTCCTCCCACCACCCCAACCACAGTATCTCTGCACAAGCTATTTCTTCTTTTGAAAGCATATCCCTCCCTTCTAGTACCAAATTTTTGTTACTCCTTAAAGTCTGGTCTTAACTTAACCTCTGTGATGTTTCTTTATTTTGAGGGCTTTTTTTCCACAGTACTTGGTCCATATCTTTGTTAGAGGTCTTAGTCATCTAGGTGTTACAGTTGCTGTATCTGTTTTCTATGTACTTCTCTTCCTGCAAAATTACCCGTCACTGAGCATTCCCAAGACATGGACAGTGTTCCCTTCATCTTTGTATCCACATCACCTCCAAATATTCACACAGATGCCTACTATAAAGTAGGTACTGTGTAAGCACTTAGGAACAAATGTATTAGAACAATTTAACGGTTAATGGGATGACAGAATAAAGTAAAAGCTGGTCAGGTCAGGAATACACGGGAAAATTTCAAATGTGCTCCGATCTACTTTAGGCCCTAGATGAAAAAAATGTTATCCCAACCCAGTTCCCAATGCGAGTAGAAGAGTTTCATAGAAAATTATGACTTTTATGGCTAGTCCTGCCTGCTTCCCTCGTTGGCATCGCTACTCCTGTGGTGTCTGGCTTTCCAGGGGACTTTTAACCCTTGTTCTATTTGCACCAGCTTCCATCAAGTTTAATTACATTTAAAAGATCTGAAATCTTCGGTAGTAGTGGAGAGACTATATACTATTGTTAATAATTATTGAATTTTAAATCTATATTTTATTTCTTTTTAGAGTCAAATGAATTTCTTAAATTTTTTGAACCTCTGGGAGTATTCCTGAAAAGGAAAGTGGTGCAGAATTACCATCCATAAGCTAGCCAATATGTACAGGCAGAAACACTGATAGGGGAAAGTATAAAAAATGTCGGACCTCATTATCCAAAAATTGCTTCTTGGCCCAGGTGTCATAAAGCCTAAAATTTCACCAGTGGAAATCCATTCCCTTGAGTAAGCAAGGTTAAAGTACTTCTCTTTTAAAAATGTGTATGTTTGTGGAAGAAGAACGCATTGTCATTTCGGTTTTAGGTTGCTCTTTGACTGATGCTGGATGTGCTTAGTTTTGGTGAGCTATGTGGAAGTAGAGGGAACTAAAGAGCAGGTTAAGAGCATAGGGACTTTGTAAGAGAAACTCTTTTAATGATTCTGCCAAGGACCATCCATAATCCTTGTTTTTTGTTTTTGTTTTTTAACTTATTAGGGCTCTTTTTTATGAGACCTAATTACACTTCAAGTTGATGTCACAATAACCCTTGTTTTTTAAAGAGAAAACTGACACACAAATCCATTAAGTGATATTTTTATCATCATGAGAGATTTAAAACTCTGTTGTTCTTTATGCTATATTTTATGTCCCATCTGTCTTTCTGTCGATAGATATGGTTCTTGTGGCTTAGAACAAAAGTTTTCTGAAGGATTTAAAAAATATATGTGAGTATAGTTAACATACCTAAGCTACACATAATTACTTCAAAGTATTTACAACCAGGCTTATAAGGTTAGAAGATCTCAGAAGCCTCCATATTTTACAGTCAAGTAACCTTTGTCACATTATCATCTTTACTATGAGCCAGATTTATACTGATGTGATTCTAATCCCTCATAAACCCTAACTATATAATAAGTAGATCAGACAAAAAGATATAGGACAAAAATTCCAAACTTTTAAACGTATTTTCAAGAAAGAACATATCACTGTCTAAAATTTTCTTTCTTGGAGCACCAGGGTGGCTCAGTTGTTAAGTGTCTGCCTTCAGCTCACGTCATGATCCCAGGGTCCTGGGTTCAAGTCCCACATTGGGCTCTCTGCTCAGCAGGAAGCCTGCTTCTCCTCCTCCCAATCCCCCTGCTTGTATTCCCTCTTTCACTGTGTCTCTCTCTCTGTCAAATAAATAAAATCTTTAAAAAAAAATGAATTAAAAAATAAAATTTTCTTTCTTTTCATACCTTAAAAAAAACAGTTACTTAAAATTTACATGTATTCTCATTTCGAATTGCATAATTAAAATATCAAAGATCGGCATAAAACATTTCCTTTTGAAATAGAGGGCATTCCCCAGCTTTTGAGTGGTATTGACAGGGAAAAAAGAAGAAGGACATGTAAGCTAACAAAAAGTCTTTCCTGACTCTTGGTCAAATACTGATTTCTATGAAGAAGTTGAGGTCACAAAGAAATTGTGAATTCTCAGCCTGGTTTCCCTGCTGATGAGTAAGGACTGTCTGTAGTTCCCTTCGAGGTGTCAGGGGAGTCGCCATAGTGTCACACAAGGGTTCTTAGCCTAGAGCAAACATACTTTCCACAAACTCAGCTGCTTAATCTGTTTGCAGGTTGAATTATAAAACAGGATAGATGACTCTGAGTGCTGGGAAGGGGAACAGAGCATTTCCACAGTTTCTTGGTTAAAAAAAAAAAAAACAAAACAAAAAACCTGCTTTCTTTTCATCAAAAACATTACTAAACTTTGTAGTTTTGTTGCTGGCTCTGGAATCTGATTTTAACCATAATGAAAACAAATTGTGGTAAATTATCCTTACATAGTTTAATATAAAAGGTGTTTTAATTATTTGCCTTTTTACTAAAATTACTCTGCCTATTGCCAATTTTACCTGTGATTTTTTTTTTAATAAATTCCTGGTTGGACTATAAGTAGCAAGGCAATAGTACACATGTCTGAACACTTTATAAATGTTGTAAGTTTCATAAATTCTCAACTCGGCATAAGGTTTAAATCGCTTAACATAGAGTTGAAAATTGATTTTGATTTAATAGTATTATTAACAAATGGGAGGATTTAAAACTTCTGAAATTGCTCTAAATTTATTTTGTGTTTGAGATTTAAAAGCTCTATGAAATGTGATAATTTAGGTTTATGAGGATTTAAAACTTCTGGAAATTGCTCAAAATTTATTTTGTGTTTAAGATTTAAAAGCTCTATAAAATATAATACCTCAGCATATCATGAGTCAAATAATTTATTTGTGATAGTTTATGTACAAATAAACTTCCCAATTAGCTCTATAAGGTACTTTCCAAATCTAGATCCAATATCCAATTAGATATTGTCATTTATATGTGGAAGATGACTCCTATGCAATCATTGTAAGATGTACATGGTATGCTTTTTAAGAATTTAATATTATAGATTTGTAAGTCATAACACATTTTTAAACTAAATGCATATTTAACTTATAAAATATAAGTCTTATACACTATCAGGTAAGTATGTATTTTATAAAAAAATTAATTCCATTATATATTTGTATAGTGGATCACCTTTCTCATCCATTGAGTACATAAAGTAGATTTCTTTAGAGCTACTTTTATCATATATATATATATATATATATATATATGGAGAGAGAGAGAGAGACCTATCACACTTGATAGATATATATTATATTCATTTCTTTATAAAAACTGAAGAGTTGGGATTACACCTTTATCTTTAGGGAATGTCTCACTTTGACACAAAAAAGAAACATAGTGTTAATTTTCTATGGCATTCCTCTCCGAGGGAAGGATTAATGTAGGATTATTGGAATTGAAGCCTATTCCAAAACGTGAGAAATTCTAATGAAATGGAAAGTAAAAGATGCAGGCAGACTAAGGAAAAAAAGAAATTCTCTAAAGCTAAGAACCTGTACTTTCTCTGATAAGTTTCCTTGCATAGTTAACTTTTGGGAATGAATCATAAAGAGCATGAAAATAGAGTCTAAAAAGTTAAATTACAGCACAGCTGCTTACATTTGATCTGCTTCTTCACTTCCCAACCTATCTTCAAATAGGTGATCTATAAATGGGCTAATATACAGTTCTGCCTATGAAGATAGATAAAGCATGTTTCAAAGGAGTAAAATGGAAAGGAATGAAAGAAAAAGAACAAAAGAGTAAAATATGGGAGAGATCCATGCCATTTCAGTTTAAGACCAAATAAAATGCAGGAATTTTTGTTGTTTTTCATTAACCCGGCATAACAGTGATTAAAACAGATAATGTCCCTGTCACTTTAGGGGAATTATAGGATCCTCTCAATGATATTGATGTACTTTTTAACCAGAACTTGACAGGTTAACAAAAAAAAAAGTTTTTCTGCTCCAGAAACATTCAAATGTGATTTTCACACATTTCACACATGGAATATAAGTTCCTTAGAGTGGATATATGATCAGACAAGCGTCCTTTTCCTTGGTTCTGTTCTAGCTCCAGTTATAGCCTTCTTACCGTTTAACCCTTGACAGGCTACTGAGCGCCAGGGTACTTCTGTGAAGACAGGAGAACTCATTCATCCATCTTACCTGAGGATAGTTTTAGAAATGGTTAAAACAAGATATATAAAGTAATTTTTAACTTTATTACTTAATAGCACTAACCACCAGTGTATTTAGACTACTTTTGTAGTAATAAAGGGAAGAGGGAAGCTATTGTAAAAATTTGATTTTAAGAAATTTTCATTATTCCTGCTTGGATGTTGCCCAGCCTCATTATACTTGACAGCTCACTCAGAACTTCCTCCTTTGCTTTCCCTATTCCTAAACACATAGAAAAATTTAATATGATATATCTGCCTATTAGTATAGAAAGGTCTACATTTTTATATAAATCAAGATCTGGTTTTCTTTTAATAAATCCTCAGTATACTCATCTAAAATCTGATATATACTTCCTTACTAGGTATAGCTTTAATTCCCAAAATGTAATTAGAAAAAACCTAAGTTGAACCCAAGAATAAGAGATACCAATTTTATTTGGACTCTAACATTCCATGCTTGATTATTTCTTCCCACTAAGTCAGGGATTTGTCCATGTGTGCATTTGGCCCTCAAAACATACAGGATAAAAGAATTTGGAGGGGCACCTGGGCGGCTCAGTTAAGAATCCGACTCAATCTCAGCTTACGTCTTGATCTCAGAGTCGTGAATTCAGGTGCCACGTTGGGCTCCACACTGGATGGGAAGCCTATTTAAAAAAAAAAAAAAAAAAGGAAGGGAGGGAGGGAAGGAGAGAGGAAGGAAGACTCTTTTGCTTATTTAAGTGAGCTTTAGCTGGCGGTAAAATCATAAATATTGTCCAACATAAACGTCATTCTTGATCATTTATAGTTAAAAAGAAAAAATCATTCTATAGCAATATATAATGTAGTAGCAGCTGAAGTGAAAAAAACAAATAGTTTTTTTTTTTCTTTAGTTCTTAACCTAAATATAACGAAAAAAAGAGTTCTACTACTGTCTATCACTTTGTCAGGTGTTTCGGTATAAAGACTGGCTAAAAGTGAAAAATAAGGCTCCAGAAATTACATAGTGAACAGTATTTTGGAACTTACTAAACTTAATAATTTTAACTTTTTAATTGTTTTGGCATTTATACCATTCAAACTAAGAGTCCTTGGGCCATCATCATCATTTGACTTTTTCTTTTGCTGCATATAGCAGTATCCTAAAAGCATATGAAAACATATATTATTTCTCTTTAAGTTACCACTTGCCATTTGACATGCTACACAACGGCAAAACATTTAAAATCTCGAACTATCTTCTTCCTTAAATTAATTTGCCTTCTGAACCATGTATATTTCACATAGGTCTTCCAAGAAGTTCTCTACTACTGACCAGAGGACCTAATCTTTCCCAGAGTGGTGGGAGTAGCACAGTTCAAGAACAGGAATAAATCTCTGTATAATCACACCACAATGTGAGGTGACCCTAAGACAGAGAGCTGACCAGATACACATATGGGTTTTAGGAAGACTTTCTGATGCTCTTTTTTAACACAGCTGTGAGAAGAATGTGGCTAAGATCCAATAGTCATTCTTGAGTAGAGCTGGCAAAGGAAACCATGAGGAGAAGAGAATTTAACACATGGGTGTAAGAGAGCACGGCTTCATTGATGGGATCTGAGGGGAATGCCTAATGACTGGAAGAATCAAACTTGGCAATGAAAACACAAAGCTCTTTTCATCAATTCAAACGCAGACTCTAAAGCTGCAGATGGTCACCTCCAGCCTTGTCTATTCAGTGTGAGGTTTTATAAAATGGCACTTTGGTGAATACTAATAGATCAAAACAAAGATTTAATAACGTAAAGATGTGGTGTTCATTTTTAAATGAGTATACAGGTCAGTGTCTCAGAAAAGGATAAAAAGAGTGGGTCTAAAGTCTTTTTGTTATTTTCCAACTTCAAAAATAAATGACATCTTTAACATACGGATTGTGTTTTATGGAAAAGAGTTTACATGATGAAAAAGAGACCAAAATCAGGGTTTATATCTACACTTATGTGTTTCATTGCTTGTGTTTGAGGATTCTCAATTTATAATGTCTGTTAAGGTCATCCTTTAATATTTCCTTGAAGCTCACTTGATAGTGATAAGCTTTCCTTGAAGCTCACTTGATAGGATAAATATATATTACCATTCTCAAGGATGAATCAATCTAATTAAAAATTTAGGCCAAAATATTTTATACTTGAAATAGAACTTTTTTCCTATCTTTTCAGAGAATGCTAAGAGACGTTGTTTAGTACAACGGAGGCCTTAAAACTTTAATAGTCTTGAAATTACATTTTTGCTACTTTGTGTTTGATTTTCTACAATTTTGCAAATTCTTAGTAATTGCTTGTATATGAAAAAGTAATTCAGTGTATTCTAACTTGTTATGCCTACATAACTGAATCTTACTTTGAATTAAAGCATGATATATTTTCCAGAATAAATCACATTGTGAGACGTGATTAGCACTTTATAGTTTGTAAAATCCTTGAGCTAAATCCCCCAAAATTAAGCTTTATTATCCAAAATAAGCTTAACATATGATCTTAAATAACTCATTAATAGCTTTTGTATTTCTACTACTTGTGAAGTAAATATAATTACTAAGCCTGTATGCCTCATACTTTTTATCTAATAAGTGATACTAATATATAATAAATTAGAGCACTAGAATTGAAAGTTAAAGGGGAGGCAACTTATTATCTAGTAGAGATATCAGTGAATTAACAGGACCTTTGATTGTCATTAACTGAGTATGATGTAGAAGTCATTAAATTGTGTTTCTTCTCAGGGTCCTCAACTGGTATCCTTACTCTAAACTTCAAAACATGGCTGTGAGGTCAAATAAGATGCATGTGCATAGAAGTACTTTGAAAAGTATAATGTGCTCTATAAATGTAAGACATTGACTAACGAGTATCTTCTACTTACAATATACATTTTATTTATTTACTTACTTATTTTTTAAAGATTTTGTTTATTTATCTGATAGTGAGAAACACAGCTAGAAAGGGAACACAAGCAAGGGGAGTGAGAGAGGGAGAAGCAGGCTTCCCACCCAGCAGGGAGCCTGATGCAGGGCTCTATCCTGGGACTCCAGGATCATGACCTGAGCCGAAGGCAGACACTTAACAACTAAGCCACCCAGGCTCCTGTATAATATACGTTTTAAATGAAAAACTATAATCACCTTTTGGGAACTAGAAATAGTAAGTGAGAAAAATAATAAATTTTAGCCTCAGATACATAAAATAAATACCATGTAACTTCGGAAAAAGAGATTGTTCACAAAGATCTTGGAAACTGGAATTAAAAAGGATTCTGTGCATTCTCATACATTACTGGTAAGAATGCAAAATAGTAAAACTACTATGGAGGAGAATTTGATAATATCTAACAAAATAACATATGCCCTTACACTTTGACTAGGAAAATTGCCTCTAGGAATCCATCCTGAATATATACCTCCATGAATATGAAGGAACATAGGAATTACAGGATTGGTTTTTGTTTGCTTTTATATATATAATTTATATATTTATATATATATACATATATATATATATATATATATATAAAATCTTTTTAAAATTTTTAAAAAGGGCCCCTGGGTGGCTCAATGGGTTAAGCCTCTGCCTTCGGCCCAGGTCATAATCTCAGGGTCCTGGGATCGAGGCCCGCATTGGGCTCTCTGCTCAGTGGGGATCCTGCTTCCTCCTCTCTCTCTGCCTGCCTCTCTTCCTACCTGTGATATCTCTCTCTGTCAAATAAATAAATAAATAAAATCTTTAAAGATTTATTTATTTAATTGAGAGAGAGACAATATGAGTGGGGAGAGCAGGGGGCAGAGAAAGAGGGAGAGATGATCTCAAACCGACTCTGTGCTGAGTGACGAGCTAGATGCTGGTCTTGATCCCAGGACCCTGAGATTATGACCTAAGCTGAAACCAAGGGTTGAAGCTCAACCAGCTGTGCCACCCAAGTGCCCCTGCAGGATTGTTTTTATTTATTTATTTGAGAGAGAGACAAGGATAGCAACAGAAAGCATGAGTGAGAGGAGCTGGGAGGTAAGGGAGAAGCAGGCTCCCCACTGAGCAGGGAGCCCAACAGGGAGCTCGATCCCAAGACCCTGGAACCATGACCTGAGCCAGAGACAGACATAACCAGCTGAGCCACCCAAGCACCTCCAGACTTGCTTTTAATAGCAAACAGAAGCAATCCAAATATGAGAATAGTTGAATAAACTATGACATATTCACATAGTAGAATACAATGCAACTGTGAAAAGAGAAAGAGAGGGAGAGAGAAAGGAAGAGAGGTCTATTGACTGATATTGAGTGATTTTAGGATACATTCCTAACTGAAAAAAAATCAAGTACTTATCCTACTTTTTATGTGAAAAATAGGCATAAAAGGAATAGGAAGGACAAAGCCACAACTAAAGAATTATTAGCCTTTGGAGATAGATGGAAAAGAGATAGCTCCTAGGTCGGGAGAAGGGAAAGTACAGTGAATCTAGAGTATCATTTAGTCCTGGAAAGCAAGTACTCAAAGACTAATAGGGTCATGTCGAAAGGACATGAGCCAGCTTGGAAAGGTTCCCACTGACCAAATTTGGCACAAATTTGCCTTTGGAATGTTATCAGTATCAGAGTAGATACTAGTCCTTTCTTTATTTAAACTTTGATATTTTGTTTATGAAAAAATTTTTGTGTTGGGGCACCTGGGTTAAGCATCTGCCTTTGGCTCAGGTCATGATTCCAGGGTCATGGAATTGAGTCCCCCATCAGGCTCCTTGCTCAGTGCGGAGCCTGCTTCTCCTTCTCCCTCTGCTTGCTGCAGCCCTGCTTGTACTCACTCTCCCTCTGTGTGAAATAAATAAATAAAATTTTTAAAAAAATTTGTGTTAACTGTAATTTTTTAAAATATGGATTGAAATGATTACAAAAAAACTGAGGTTTTTTTTTGTACCACCTTAAATTTTTCACCTGAGTTGAGTGCTTCATCTCACCCAAGTTCTAACCCTGAATACTCTATAAAAGGTGAAAAAGACACTGCCGGAGGAAAAAACATTCCTGATTTACCCTTATTTAAAGAATAATAATGAAAACTTACCAAGTTACCCCAGCTTTTGTGATTTCTACTGACTGGTGTTTCATATTTGGAAATGGTAGTACTATAATAGAGCCGAAGAACTGTGGTTCTTCCACCCTATGGAATGGCACCAGGTTTTTCATGTATACTGTCAAGAGTGTCTACCATTGCCTGAAATTCTGTTTCTTATGTCACTAATTATCCTCACCATTTCTGTCAGCTGTTGCTGTGTCTTTATTTTGATCATCTGTGTAGATCAGCTGTCATATCTATCAACAGTAGGGTGGTCATGATTGCATTCTAGACCCAAAATGTTGATTTCAATTTGAGAATGTATGTTTTTTATGAATCAAACATAACTCAGGTAGAGAAAATTACTGTGACAATGCTAGCTTAATAAGTTGAATATTAGTTTTACTTTATAGGCCCTTGGCTTAGTCTGAAGTTTGAAGGTACATTGAATATTATCTCCACTAGTCTCCCAAAGGATGTTGCCAGTCTTTTGAATTAAACTTGAATAAGGTTGATTTGTATTCCCTGTTAATCAAAATTTGAAATGTTGACATTAGGAAATTTCATTCAGTGCTAATTATATATGACTTTTATGAAAGTTAGGAAGGAAAGAATCCTACATTTTAAAGTTTAGTATCAGCCTAAAGCCCTATGAAAACAATAGTGAGTAGCTTAATAAGCCATCTTAATAAGATACCTTAATAAAACTAACCAGTTATTCTAGCTTGCTGTGTTTCACTTGGCAGTATGAATATCAGTGACTTGCTACCTCCATCATTAATTGAAACTTTTCTGGGTTTAAAATGATGAAAAAACTCAGCAGTGTTTCCCAGCCTTTCTTGACTCTTGAATCCCTTTGGTAGTAATACATACTCTCTAAGTAGAATTGTGAGCATCCCTGTCGGTTGATATAAGAAAAAGAAGTTAATTTTCATTGATTTATAATTTTATTTAAGTACAATCTTTAATATTCATAATTTGTAACACCACATGGTATTTGACTTACTTCAACCATATGAGAAAGAGCATAATTTATTGTTTTATTATGGTGTATTGTTTGGTTTAGGGATGAAATACATATTAAAAAGTAGATTAAAATTTAGTAATTTTAAATAACTGCTTGTGAGATGATATTTGGAATTCTTAACATTCTTTCTTTAAAAGGAAATAATAGGTTTCTCGGCATCCGTTTCCTGGAATATTTCCACAAATAGCACATTACAGATATTTTGGTCTTTACTTCCATAAAGGTAAAGACTAATTAAATTTATTTATTATTCCAATTTTTTGTCCTTTGTTTTCTTTAAGTCATACCTACTAAATAAGGTGATGTGAGCAATGTGATCAAAGGAACACAATCTGGGGAACTGGTGAAGAGAATCTTGAGGTAAACTTACAGATTT
Organism: Spilogale gracilis; assembly: GCA_004023965.1. NCBI lineage: Eukaryota > Metazoa > Chordata > Mammalia > Carnivora > Mephitidae > Spilogale > Spilogale gracilis. The sequence continues at coordinate 98,502 of PITA01001137.1, forward strand.
ATGCCCCACACTAATTTGTGTTTCAGCATCAGTGTGCTCTCTCCTTTCTCTAAGTATGCAGTGGTCCATGAAAGATGGAAATTAAACAATTTACAGCGAGAAAAAAAAAGAGCCAAAACCAACATGTTGTCCAGCTCTGCTTAACTGAGGGATGTAGTCATGAACATGCTCTGCTGATCTTTGCTTAACCTCCACCTTGCGCATTCCTATGCACTCATGAGTTATCAAAGTAATCCACTTTAAAAGGCAAAATAAAATAACATAAAAGGTAAAGCTGCTTAATAATAATTTTATATTTTGACTTCAGAAATGGAACTCAGAACAGACATTACTACCTTTGGTTTACATGTCTATGAATTTTTAAATTACAAAAGGAAAAAAACGACGCTTTAGAGAATTTCATTATATAGTTTTGCACACCTTTTTTACTCTTGTCAATTTTAACACACTTTATATTGCTTAAAAAACATTTAATTTCTAAAAAAAATAATTTTAAAATACTTTATTTATTAACCACCCCAACACATATAAAGTCAAATAAATTACTGGAATTAGTTAAATTAGGATGTAAGTTATTGAAAGAAAAGAATTGCTTGCTGGAAAAAGTGTGTTGGAGCATACTAAATAAATGTTAATGGTTTCTTAACATATCTTCAAATAGAACATTTTTCAAAAAATGAAATTTTATAGTTCATTATAGAATAATGAACTATATGCTTTTAAAATTTAAGTAAATGTTTTTCTCATCATGAGCAAAGTATACAACTCTAAGACCTGATTTGCTTGTGTTAGTGGACTTATTAAATATTAGTCTTTGCTAGTCTAGCTTAGACCGTTTATCTTTCCTATGCCAACACTCTGCTTTTGCTCTGAAGTATTCTACAACTTGCTGTTATGTGATACTAGCCCCAGAGCTAACTCGTCCAGTTTCTGAGTATGCTTAGTATATTCTATAACTAATAAATCAATAAAGGTTTTTTGTAATGTACAAACTCCTATCTCCGTGAAGCAATTATAAGCAAACTGTAAATGAACACATGAATCCAAGAAAGTATGCTGTGATTATATTGACTCTGAAAACATTTGTCTTTTGTAGACTGCGGCATTTATTGTGTGGTATAAATTGGTCATAGTGTTGCACATAATTTTTTTAATAATAAATCCAGCAAATAGTAAAACAATAAAAATGTTTATATCCTAGGAATACACTTAATTATTCTGAAGAGCTACATGTTAGTGGTATCTTTGAACAAATTAATAAATATGAATCATATTTCTTATTTAGGGAATGAAACTGAGACCTCTTAATAAAATTTTTATCCTTAGTAATTGAATTTTATATTGGTTTCATACATTTTCTATATTATGATAAATAGCAAAAATGCATTAAAAACTTTTAGATAGTATTTAAATAACAATTTAAACACTATAAACTCTACATTAATTAGGTAAACGGTATTTGAAAGATTATAAGAGGAAAGCATTGAAGAATTTACTTTAGCAATCGTGTCATCTTGTTCATTTTTAAATAATTCCTGCTTAATGTAATGTTTCATTACTCAGTGAAATTTGATCAAGTCTAAGATTGTACTTCCCTGATAAAACATAGCTTTGATACTGTTTTCCTGAAAGAGTTTATTACTTTCAGAAATAGTCCTTTTGCCAACGAGTGATTGATTGTATTTATTATTGGTTTAATTGATGTAGATGTCCTGATAGTTATTATAAAGTGAAAACCTAAATAAAATCCATTATAGCTGCTTTGGTTGAGGAGGTAAACAGATGAGTTATAATAGCCATGCCAAGTAGAAATAGATTTTTTTCCTGATCTCAAAGCTGATGTATTTCATTCTAAATAAAAAAGGTGAAAGAGAGCATTCCTAATGAATGAAAGGCCATCATTTAAATATTTTCCCAATCATAATTTCAATAGCATGATCTTGAACATTGAATTCATGAATATTTTTTAAAATTTAAAATTTTCTATTTTAAATTTTTTAAAAATATATTTTTAAACAGTTACCATATATCATGCAGTGACATTGTTAGGAGAAGAAGCTGGGACCAGAAGTATAAGTGGGGACTGGCGAGGGGAAAAGCTTCCATGTGGAAGCCAAAGCAAAGAGAAGGAAGATCTTTGTGGCCAGAGAGCCACTTGGAACATAAAAGGAGGATGGAGTTCTACACAGAGTCAGAGCTTGAAGAACCTCGAGACCCTTGTTGTTTTTTTCCATTAGTTTCCATCTTTAAACTTCATCTTACAAGCGGTGAAAGTCACTGATCAATTTTAATTAGGGGGCATGTTCTCATTTGCATTTCTGAAAGGTTTAAAGGATGCTGTGTGAAGGATAAATTGCGGTGGACAAAAGTGGAAGTAGAGAGACTCATTTGAAAGGAATGGCACTGGGGAGAAATTTTAGTGACTTGGACCAGGGGAGTGTCCTTGGAGACAGAAAGAAGAGGACTTGAGAGCCACGTGGCATACAGACAGTAGCCTTTCTGAATGGGGTGCAGGGTATCAAGGAGAACACCCAGATTTTTTTCTTGAGCAGTCTGACAGTTGGAAATACTGTTTAAGTCCAGAAAGACTAGAGGAAGAACAGAGTTGAAATGGAAAGACCTTTTTAACAAGTTTGAGTCGTATGTAAGACATCTAGTAGGTATCCTTATTGATATCTCACTCTCTCAAAGAAGAACTTACACTTAGATTCATACACAATCCTTCAAATTGTGAGTAAATCCACTTAAGAAACTACTTCAGATTTATATTAGTTATATTTATTATTTAAAAATTCTAACGAAAAAGAGGATAACCTTCAGTTCTCTTGTATGCTAATCGTACCCTGAGGCTATATGAGCCAGCTAACATCCTGTGATGTGTTTGATGTCCACAATACCAGGCGTGATCCAAGAACACTAAGAACACTAATTAGTTTATTTTTCCTTCCAATAGTATAGATAATTTTTATTTGGTATAGATCATTTTTATCTAAAAGTTTTCACTGAACCATCTTACCAAGAATCAGTTTAGGTTTTAAAACTTTTATCATTCACACATATGTGTCAATATTTTGTCCCAGAAATCTTCTTTGCTCTTTGTATATCCTGCCAGTAATGAACTGGTATCATATTAAAAGAGAAAATGGATATGTATTAACCAGACAGGTATATAATTTGAAACCATAATTTTATGTTATATTTTGTTTCAGAAGAAAAAATGTTGTGCTTTTGAGATTTATATTCATTTAGTTATCTATTGCTATGTAACAAATTACCCCAAATCCTAGTGGATTAAAACAATTACTATTTCACAGTTTCTGAGGGTCAGGAATTTCATTGCAGCTTAACTGGGTCCTCTGACTCCAAGTCTCTCTCAAGGCTGCATCATCTCAAGGCCTGACTGGTAAAGATGTACTTTCTAGATAATTCACATGGCATTATCAATATTAAGTTCTCACAAGCTGTTAAACTAAGGCCTCAGTTCCTCCCACACTCAGGACTTCAAGGCCTTCGGTTCCTTGCTATGTGGGCCTCTCCATATGGCATCTCACAACATAATGGGTAACTTTATCCAAATGAACAAGTCAGGGAGAAAGAGAGAAAGAGAATAAGTTAGCTGAATGGAAGCCATAGTTTTTTGTTACCTAATCATGGAAGTAATATCCCATCACTATCACCATATTCTATTCATCAGAAACAAGTCAGGAGGGGCACCTGGGTGGCTCAGTTGGTTAAGCGACTGCCTTCGGCTCAGGTCATGGTCCCGCGACCCGGGATCGAGCCCCACATCGGGCTCCCTGCTCGGGGGGAAGCCTGCTTCTCCCTCTCTCATTCCCCCTGCTTGTGTTCCCTCTCTAGCTGTGTTTCTCTCTGTCAAATAAATAAATAAAATTTAAAAAAAAAAAATAAAAAGAAAAGAAACCAGTCTGGAGGTCCAGTCCACACCAGAAAGGAGGCAATTACACAGTGGTGTGAATATCTGGAGGTAGGAATCATTGAGAGCCATGTCAGAAATTGCCTTCCAAAGTTAAGTTATTTTTATTGGGCCTTATATAGCCGAAAATTGATGGTCTGTAAGACATTCAGTTAATCATATTGCTTTATGAGCAGTGACTGTTAGGGGGAAATGCACAACCACAGTCTGACCTTAGGATACATCACAATCTGAAAATCTACAAATGCCTGTCTAAAGAAACCAAAGTCCAACCCCAAATTAAGTACCAAGAATCATACATATTTAGAAACTAACAGATCGTGAATAGGGCAGTTAGTTGGATCCATTTGTGGTGCTCTTAGTTCTTGACAGCTTCCTTCTTAAGAATTTTAAGTTTAAAACTCTAAGTGCAAAATATAAGAAACAAGAAAGAAGAATTAGGTTTTTACTTCTTTTAAATGAAGATGAATACGGAGAATCTGAGTCAAGATTTAAGCCAGCCCTACTCATAAAAATGAGAAAAATAAAATAATGGGCCAGTGGTTGGGGGAAGCACTCAACTATGGTAAATGTAGAAAACCAGTCAGTATTATTTGAATGTATGTTGAAGTGTAGCAATTGTATTAGCACTTCAAATCCATTTTTTATTGATATTGATGCTATGAATGATGTTAAGCATAGTTTAAAGATTTTATTTATTTTAGAGAGAGAGTGAGTGAGAGAGTGGATGAGAGAGGAGGAGGTCAGATGGAGAAGCAGACTCCCCACGGAGCTGGGAGCCCAATGTGGGACTTGATCCCTGGACTCCAGGATCATGACCTGAGCTGAAGGCAGTGGCTTAACCAACTGAGCCACCTAGGCACCCTGACGTTAAGCATAGTTTAAAAAATTCAGTAACAATAGAAATTCAGTAAAAAAAAATTTTCAAATGTATTTAAACACTGAAGTTTATTTTTAAATGACAAAAAATTGTAATAATTAACATGAAAGATTACCAAAAATAAGCTGAAATAATAAAAAGCATGATTATTACCACAATAGAAATGTCAGTGAATGGACAGCTGTTAAAATATTTTGGTAAAATCATACTAAAAGGAGCTTTCAGTAATGAGAGAGAGTAGTATCTGTGCTTTTCTATGTATCTTGGATTATCTGAAGTTACTTAGAAAATGTTTTGAAACTATTTCTTCTGCTCTCCTTTTCAAATAGTATTTTAATCAAGTATATACTGCTTATCAAGCATAACAGTAGACACTGGATATCCATCCCATGGTTACCACAGGTAAATAAGATTAAAGGCAGCAGTATCTGCCATGACTGAGTTTCTTATAATCTAGGGAGAGATATTGGCAAGTAAACAGTAATTATAGTAGGAAAAGTATATGGTACTGTAGGGGCACTAGAAAAACTTGGGTCAGTCAGGAAAGGTTTTATAGTTGTAAAAAGTATGCATCTTCCTTTAACTCAATGGGTTATGTTTCTATCCTTTTTTTAAGATTTTAATTATTTATGTAACAGAGAGAGAGAGAGAGAGAGAGAGAGAGAGAGAGCGCACAAGCAAGGGAAGAGGCAGAGGGAGAAGCAGACTCCCCAGTGAGTAGGGAGCCTGATTCAATCCAGGACCCTGAGATCGTGACCTCAGCTGAAGGCAGACACTTAACTGACTGAGCCACCCAGGTGCCCCATGTTTCTAGTCTTGATTACCAGTTAGAAGAACATGCTGTAGAAAATGGTTTAAAATTGAAGATTCAACCTCTTCCCAAAATAAGATTTTGAAGTATCAAATATGCGATGGCATATGTACAATATTAATTGACTAAAGAAGTAACAACACAAAACCTAAATGGATCCACATCCTTCATTTAAAGCCCTTGGGGCTATATGTTGTGTTTCAGAATTTAGAATTTTTCCAATTTTATAAAGGTAATATGATATATAGTTTCTCTTTTATTATGTAACACCAATTATTCTAGAGGAGCGCGATGTAATGAAATATATGAATTGTCACCCTCAATCAGGTTTTCCTGCTATATGAGTTCGCAGCAAACTTATAAAAATCTTTTGGCTTTTAGGAGCTTTATGAATTTTGGAATTATGCATTAAAGGATTTCATGTGACTGTAACTTCCTTTTCTGTAAAAAGGTGGTTGGATCTGATAAATTAACAAAAAGGCTGCCTGGTTAAGTTTTTTTGTTTGTTTTTTGTTTTTTGTTTTTTTTTTTAAGATTTTATTTATTTGACAGAGAGAAATACAGCCAGAGAGGGAACACAAGCAGGGGCAGTGAGAGAGGGAGAAGCCGGCTTCCTGCCTAGCAGGGAGCCGGATGTGAGACTCCGGGTCTCCGGGATTATGCCCTGAGCCCTGAGCGGAAGGCAGTCTCAGCCAACTGAGCCACCCAGGCGCCCCCTGGTGAAGTTTTTACACTATTTTATACCTTTGATACCAGTCATTGAAATTAAGGGGAAAGATCTCATCCACTCCTCTATGATGGTGTATTGACTATCCCTCAGTAGTGGGAAGTATCAATGGAAAAAAGTAGTGCGTATTTCTAATGGCTTCTTTAAAAGAGTTTGTCTAAGAGATTATGGCATATCAAAAGTTGTTTGATTTTTAGGGACAGAAAAATCACAAAAAAGTGAGAACTACTTTAAAATAAGAATTTAATAATTTTATTGGATATGAGCATCACCCAGCTGATACTTATGCCAAGGCTTTGGTCAGGGTAGTTGTTGCATATGTGCTGTTTTATAATACCAGTGGGTGCAATAACCTAATGGACTAGGCTAAGCTTATTTTCAGGAATTTGTCACCACATGGGAACTTTTTACATTTCAACATTTTCTCCAAAACTTTATTTCACTGTAGTTAAAGTTTTTTCCTGGAATTTCATAAGTCAATTAAGTTCCATGTTTAGTGAGATGCATAGCCACCTGTTAGTTGGGTTAAGTAAAAAGAACAAACATTGAAGATTTTTTGAAAGAGGGATTTGTGGTTTTATCTGGAAAAGATGTCCTTTTATTACAAGCGGCAGCTAGCTTTTAGGGATGGGCCACTAAAGGAGAAGACAAACTATAGAAACAATTAAAATTCTTTTTTAGAGCATTAGGTTTTCATTGGAACCCAAATCAAGCTGTTTTGGCCTTCTCCCTAAAGACTTTTTCCTCAGAATTCTGTGAATGTGATCAATGTTTTAAGCAAAGCATTTTGCCTATCATGAGTAAGAATTTATACTGATATGTGCAAGAAAAGTGAAGGCAAATATGTATGTTTTCGTAGTGCTAAAGAAAATTAACTTTGAAATTATAGTTTCTAAAATATTAACTGCCTTACAGACTTTGAAAAATATAAGCACTGATTGTTAATTTCCAGCCAATGCAAAACATTATAAAATTATAATTTGAATATTTAAAAATTGCTCTATGTGTAGATCTTTTACAGACTAAAGCATAAATTCTGTGAGAAAGGAATTTGGGCTTGCTTATTTGGGTGTTTTTTTTTTAAATCTGTTATAAACAGTGTTACAAGTGAGCAGTCTCCTTTAAACATATTTATATATAGTTTTTCAATAGATGGATAGGATAAATTTCTAGGAATGAAAAATGTTAAGTTTCCAAAAAAGTATGCCTTTTTAAGCCTAAGTATTGCCAAATTGTTGGTTTAAGAGTTATATTGACTAATTATAAGAATGCTATCTCCCAAGCTTTATTACAATTTAGTATTATTAAGGTCTTTAACCTTTCAGACTGAAAGATAGAAAACTGTATCTCATTTCCACAGGCACTACTTTAATTATGATAAAGTTAAGCATCTTTATATTTTATTTACAATATATTTTTCTCTTTTTTTTTTTTTTTTGAACTGCCTGTTCATGACTTTTCCCTATTTTGGTACTGGATTATTTATTGATTTTTAAGACCTCTTAGAACAGTAAATAAATCAGTTTCTTTTTTTTTTTTTTTAAAGATTTTATTTATTTGACAGAGAGAAACACAGCAAGAGAGGGAACACAAGCAGGGGGAGCGAGAGAGGGAGAAGCAGGCTTCCCGCCGAGCAGGCAGCCCGATGTGGGACTCGATCCTGGGTCTCCAGAATCATGACCTGAGCCGAAGGCAATCGCTCAACCAACCGAGCCACCCAGGCGCCCCAATAAATCAGTTTCTTATTAAATGTACTGTGAACATTTTTTCCCATTTAGAACTTGCTTATATTATTCCTTTTTCAACAGACAGAGAGGTTGTGGGTTTTTTTTTTCTTTTACAGTGTCAGATTTGTTATATTGTGGCATTATATGATAACTAAGACAGCTTGCCTTCTCTTGATTTGCTTATTTGAGGTTTACTATTATTATTTATGATTATCTGCCTAGAAAAAGCATTATAAATATAGCCATGGTCTTCGTGTTCTTTTTTTAATTTCAAACAAAAGATTGTTTTTATTAATTAGTAGTCCAGTCGGTTTTTATACCTTAATACTAATTCAGGTTGGTTTATCTTCGCAAATAAGCTATTTAGTCATGTTCTTCAGCTATAAATCTCTTCTTCCAAAGTAAATATCCTGCATGGATAGAACAAACAGGATGAAACCCAATGAAAGATTTGAACGCTTAGATGCTGGATTGACTTCATTAGGGTGTGGGAGATGAAAGGGAGTACCTGAGAGAGCCTTGACTGTGGAAGGAAATCTGTCTCTTTCAGTTCAAATCATCTTTTTAAATATTGTAAATACTTAGCAAAATTGTACAGCCCTGATACAGGATGTTAAAAAACAATGGAATAAATCTTTGTGTAGCATACGTCCCCTTAATTTATTTTTCTGGGAAATTTCTCACTATGAGAAATAAAATTATAAAACTGTGAATAATATACCTACTGAGTATAAATACTTTACAGCCACATATAACTTAAGCTCTTTGTCAGTCTCATAGGATTCCCATGCCTGGGGAGAGTATAAGTGAGAATGCGAAGGGAAATAAAGAGTTTACATTTTTCTCTTTTATTTTTTTTAAAGATTTTATTTATTTTTTTGACAGAGAGAAACACAGCAAGAGAGGAAACACAAGCAAGGGGAGTGAGAGAGGGAGAAGCAGGATTCCCGCCGAGCAGGCAGCCCGATGCGGGGCTCGATCCCAGGTCTCCGGGATCATGACCTGAGCCGAAGGCAGTCACTTAACCAACTGAGCCACCCAGGCGCCCCTACATTTTTCTCTTTTAAATGCCCACTTGTTCACTTTAATAGTTATGTGCATGTGTTCATCTTTATCAAGAGATATATTAATTAATATTGTTTTGATAGGCCACACATTTTAAAAACACTTTTTAATCATAATATATATTTTTTCCAAATTACTGAAACAGTATACATTAATTTTTGAAAAAAATTTAAATATCAGCATGCAACTTGACATTTTTACAAAACATTTTCATATATTACATACAGTTTTATAACCTAATCCACTTAATATATGATGAATAACTTTATGTCTAAACTTTATGCATAATCTTTTACTAAGTGGTCTAAATGGCTGTAAATCTACTATATGGTTGTACCATAATTATTTAACTAATTCATTGTTGTTACTATTGTTTGATTTAAAATACTGTAGTGAACATCCTTGCAGCTAAATATTTGTATATATCTGCAGTTATTGCAGGGGACACATATTCCTAGAAGTGGAATTACTGAGTCAAAAAGTGTTTAGAATTGCTAGAAAAGGTTTCTATTAATTAGAAAAACAATTTGACTATTTATAGAAGTGCCATTGAAGAACTGCAGATTTTAAATCTCTTCAGGTACATGCAAAAGAGAGAAATATGGTGCTGAGTTTTTTATAGCAGACAGGCAATATTTCATCTTCTCTAATAATAAAATACATTATAAATACTTTCTATGGTAAGAATGATCTAAATTATAAAAGTTATATATATAAGGATATACAGTGATAGCAAGAATTTAATTTGGATGTATTTCTCATGGTACAAGAACTAAGAAATTTTTTTTAAATTTCTAACCTTCTTAAAATACGGCTTTTTAATAGCCTTCAAAGACATTGGCACCTAATAGAGTGGAATGGTGTGTATCCCATCAGAGAGCTCCCTTACAGTAGTTCCGATTGAGAAAGTTTAGATATGAGTAAGTCATTCACTGTTCTCAGTTAGCATGTCAAAATAGTGGACCAGCACTTTTGACAGGTTAATATGAATGATTTAAGACTTGGGTGTATGTACACAGCATTAGAAGCACACCGCCTATGAAAACTTTTTGGCAAAAAGGTAACAGTCATGAGTAAGATGAACTCCTTCAACTGTTTCTTTACAGCGGGTAATACCTTTTCATTGTCAGCCTTAATGCAGAAGGTTTCTTGGTCTGAAGACGTACTACATGGAGTTAAAAGTAAATTCTCTCTTCTTGAAAAGATACAGGATTTTGGAAATATGGGGAGGAGCAACAAATTTGGATGTTATTTCCATCTGTTAGTGTTATTACAAGGTACAGGAAAAGACTTTGTCAAAACTCAAAAAAACACTGTATCATGTACTTAACACTCTATTAAATTTGGCAGTGTAAATAAACAGTATGCTATAAGGCTCCTGCCCATAGGGAGTTTAGGGCATGGGTATTTAGTTGTTTCCAAATACTGCTGCAGTGGACATACTTCTAGCTAAAAATTTAGAGAGGGTACAAATTCCTGGAAGTGGAAACTGTATGACATCTTGTGCCTATATATGTAATGATAGTAGTATATTCATATATATATTTCACCTTGTTTCTTAAAAATCATTTCTTAGAATGGTAGTGAATAACCTATTAATTGTTCAGTGCAGGTAATAATACAGAGAAAAGGAAGGCATCAAGGAAATTGAACTTGGCCGTCTGGAATGAGTGGGATATGAATAAGCAGAGAGGAGGGAAGAGAGTGGAGAAGAGAGAAACAGCATAAATGAAGCAAAGGTACACGTGTAAATGTATTTCATGAGAGGAGATAGTAGAGAGGTCAGCCTGGCAGGAATAGAGGTCCCTGTGGGATATCAGGTAGGCAAGGTAGCCTGAATTACTGAGAGCCTTCACAGGGATACAGATTTCATGTGATATAGGATACACTATTTCATGTGATAGAAAATAAGATAGCAATGTAGAGTTTTGAAAGCAGCAAAGGTTACTTGAAAGAAATAGCACTGAGGAACATCTTAGTGCTGTGGAAGATTAATTGAAGCAGGCTGGTTTTAGAAGTAAAAGTACCAGCTAAGAAGCAATGATAATAATATAATATAATAATAACAGACAACTGGTATGCCAGTGTAGGCTGGTAGCAGGGAGAATGGAAGAAAGGGATTCATATCAGAAACACTATAGACAAAAACTATGATTTGGTGACTAAAGAGACGTGAAGGGTAAAAAAGTAGTCAATATTTTAAGATTTTCTGGCTAAGAGATAGGAACGACACAGCGCCATCAGTAGAATGTCTTTAGTTCAATGCTAAGAACTAATTTCATTTTCTTTTTATGTAACCCTAACTTATAAACTTATGAGAAAAAATATTAAGTTGAGTTTGAGAACAGTACTGTCAGATGGCAGATATAAAACTCATCAAAATTGGCTTCCAGAAACTGAAAAGCAAAAGAAGGGAAGGCTTCTAAGGATTCTTCTCTGGGAATAAGAGAAATACCCATGAGAATGTCTTTGGAATGATAGCAGTTTAGATTATATAACCCTATTTCCCACATAATTAAACTCTTTCTGTGGAGTTTAGTGCTAAAAGTCAGAATGTCCAAAGTTATTCTGAATGATAAAGATTATTCTTGAGAGCTCAAGCCATTCAAAGATAGGCCAGATGTCAAGGCTGTGGTTTGAGGCGTCATTCTTCAGAGCAATATGTAACTCGTCTACTGGGCAAACAGTGGATCAATCCCTGAGGATATCATTGGTGATATCACAGTCCTCTGAACCAGGCTGGTGGGCGAATATTTCAAAGTCCAGAGGTAAGCAGCTGAAAGCAGCATATAGAAAGAATTTTTATAATCATTTGGTTTCAAAAGGCACACAATGAGGATAAGCTGTTAGCACAGATTTATAAAAATTATTCGCTCATGTCATCTAGGTTACTTATGCAAAGAAGTATATTTTTTAAGTTTTTATTTTTCTATTTGAAAAAGAGAGAGCAAGCACACAAGTAGTGGAGAGGGGGAAGCAGGCTGCCCACAGAGCAGGGAGCCCGGTGCAGGGCTTGATTCCAGGACCCTAGGATCATGACCCAAGCTGAAGGCAGCCGCTTAACTGACTGATCCTCCCAAGTGCCCCGTCAAAGAAATATTTCTACCAAATTTAGGTAACAAAACACATACAAGGGAGCACCTGGGTGTCTCAGTCATTAAGCATCTGCCTTAAGCTTAGGTCATGATCCCAGGGTCCTGGGAGCAAGCCCCATGTTGGGCTGCCTGCTGGGCAGGGTCTTCTACTCCCTCTCCCACTCCCCCTGTTTGTGTTCCCTCTCTCGCTGTGTCTCTCTTCGTCAAATAAATAAATAAAATCTTTAAAAGCACACACACACATACAAGAAGATGTAAACACTACCATATTGCCAAAACCTAAACTGATCTAAGGAAAAATGACAATAAATTACAATTCATGTAATTTATAGAATTTATCCTTTATAGAATATTTGAAAAACTTTTAGGATTTTTACCAGGAGGCAGGTTTGAGGCTCTTTTCTTCACACAGAGATGAGAATTGCTCTCCCAATAAAATACAGAATAGTTTTCATTGGCCTTACAAATTGCTCTCTGTAGGGCACCGAGGTGGCTGAGTCGGTTGAGAGTCTGCCTTTGCTCAAGTCATGATCTCAGGGTCCTGGGATGGAGTCCTGCATCTGGTTCCCTGCTCAGTGGGGAGCCTGCCTCTCTCTCTGCCCCTCCCTCTGCTCATACTTTTTCTCTCTTTCTCTATCAAGTAAATAAAATCTTAAAAAAACAAATTGCTCTCTAGTACTTAGTAAATCAGAATCATTATAAATACATAAGGCCTTGTTTATTATCATTGCTGCCAAATATGTGGTAGTTTCTACAATATAAAAATCTGTGTGTATTGTTAACAGTGCAAATACTATAAGTCTAAAGGAAATCATACGAAGAATCTATTCTGGTGAATAATTTACTGTAAATAAATTAGAACATAAGTATAATTCATATTTCAGATCATTGTAACTCAGTCTCTGAAGCAGTTTGCTAATGTCCTGTCAGCTCAAAAGAGTTAGTGTCCCTATGTCACTAACATATTACCAATGAATAATCCTGATACTGAGAATAAAGCCCATTAATCCCTAATACTAATACTTTAACACATATAAGAAAGATGTATGTGATTTAATTTCAGGTCTTCTGTGGTGCTTGAAAAGTATTAACTGGGAAGTGAATGGATATTAAAGAATGGAAATTACATTTACAAGTGGCATATGAAAATCAGAAATCAGAGAGAAATGGAAATCAGTCAGAAATGCTCATCTTTCTGTGCATCCAGAATTCCTTATCTATAAAAGAATATATGCATATACATATACATATATATTTGGAATAGACACTGTTTTTGAGATAGATGAAAATATAAACCTCTTTTATATATGTAGTATTGATCTTTATAACATTTTCCCTTTTATATGCTGTTCCGATGGCAATATTAGTTAAATAATGTATGTTCTATGACTATTACGTGTCATAAACTTTTCAGAGATATCTGCCTTTTCATGGTTATATTACTTTGCTAAATTTTGATGTTTTAAGGAGATTTATTTATATAAGGAATTTAGAACTCTGTATAGAATATATGAGTCTGATAGCATAGTTTTTAAGCTGCCAGAAATTAGCAGTGACTACCTAGGAGCCTAATAATATCACAAATGAGATCAAACCTCCAACTTTTATTTATATCCTTATTTTGAAACCAAAGATCAAGTTCTCCATAGGAAAAAACTTTAAGGACAATATAGGAGAGCAGTTTTCAAACACGTAGAAGGAAATGATCTACTGCTCTTAATTTTCAACAGAAGGCATTTTAAATAGTGAAACTGATATTTTAAATAGGACAACGATACACCAAAAGACAGTCCGTTTCAGTCTAGAAGATATAAAGAACTTCTGTGTACTTCCAGATGTAACTTAAGCAAGTATTCATAAGGATCATCCTAGAAGCTGGGGAACAGGGACAAAACACAAAAGCCAGAATAAGAAAATGAAGAGGAATCTTCCCACAAATCTGCATCCTTTTTCAGTATACCACTATCATACCCTGTTTCAATTCTTAGAAATCAAGCATTTTTAATGAAATAATTAAAATGGTTCACCTTGTTATCAACTTGTTTTCCCCATATTTTGCCATGTGCCTGTTTATTTTTATTTTTCACTCCCATAGAAGAGGCATCAGTAGGGGCATCTGGGTGGCTCAGTCAGTTAAGTGTCTGCCTTTAGCTCAGGTCATGATCTCAGGATGCTGGAATGGAGTCCGTATCAGGCTCCCTGCTTAGCAGGGAGTGTGCTTCTCCCTCTGCCTTTGCCTCTCCCCCTGCTTATGTGTGTGCTCTCTCTCGCTCTCTCTCTCTCTCAAATAAATAAAAATCTTTAAAAAAAAAATTGATGCATCAGTAATCCACATCCATGGCAACTTCATTCATTCGTTCATTCATTCATTCCTTTGCATGCTTCATTTTTATCTCCTTACAAATGATGATATCAAAAAGAAGAGGTGACAGTGCTGGTTTTCAGAATCAGTAATCCATTGTTATCTCATTAACTAAATCCTTCCTGAAGCAGAAAGGATAACCTTAACTTAGGTCTCACTTAGGATGAAAATCTTTCCCACCAAGTTCCCAAACTCCCTCCATTTAAAATGAGAGGAATCAGGGCACCTGAGTGGCTCAATAGGTTAAGCGTCTGCCTTCAGTTCAGGTCATGATACCATAGTCCTGGGATCAAGCACCACATCCAGGTCCCTGCTTAGCAGGGATCCTGCTTCTCCCTCTCCCTCTGCCCCTCCCCCTGCTTGTGCTTGCTTGCGTGCGCTCTCTCTCTCTCTCTCTCTCTCTCTCTCTCTCTCTCTCTGTCAAATAAATAAAATCTGTAAAAAATATATATGAAATAATATGGGAAGAATCTATTCAGATAACTGCTTTATTATTTAATGTTCTGCAAAGGCCTTGACTAATAAAACATTTACTGTAGTCTTCACATGGAGCAGTTTGCTTTTTTGTTCTTGAAAGCTACTTTTTTTTTTTTTTAGATTTTATTTATTTATTTGATAGAGAGATAGATCACAGGTAGGCAGAGAGGCAGGCAGAGAGAGAGGAGAAAGCAGGCTCCCTGCCAAGCAGAGAGCCCAATGTGGGCCTCGATCCCAGGACCCTGAGATCATGACCTGAGCCGAAGGCAGAGGCTTAACCCACTGAGCCACCCAGGTGCCCTTGAAAGCTACTTTTAGGGTGTCATCAAAATTTCAATCCATTTTTAAAAATTGATTCTAAATGAAATTCCTTTACTTCTCATTCGCTGTATGTATACATGTGTGTATAATACCTATTCATAAACAAATAATATCCTGTTGATTTTTGAGAGCCTGTTCTGCTAGTTACCTAGTATCAGGGATAAACATATTTTGTATTTGCCCTCATGGAGCCTCATGGGTTTGTTACTGGTATTGCATTTTCTTGGGAATCTTAGGTAGGATTTGAATATCCTCTCATAGACAAAGTGAAAGAGTCCAATAAAATTGTCACTTGATCTTAATTCATTCTATTATCTCAATCACTTTATGATGTTAAGTTAGGGGCTTAAGTGAAATACTTAATTACCTTCTGTAAGTACTTTCCTAATAGACTAATTGAAATCCAACAGCCATCTAGTAGACATCTAATTTACTAACAAAGTCTTAATTAAGCCCTGGGTAAAATTATACCAAAGTTATTATTTTAAAATACAAAACGTGAAATAAAATTACCTTAGAAATACTGTAACAGGGGCACCTCAGTTGGTTGAGCGACTGCCTTCGGCTCAGGTCATGATCCCGGAGACCGAGGATTGAGCCCCACATCGGGCTCCCTGCTCGGCGGGTGGCCTGCTTCTCCCTCTCTCACTCCCCCTGCTTGTGTTCCCTCTCTGGCTGTGTTTCTCTCTGTCAAATAAATAAAATCTTTAATAAAAAAAAAAAAGAAATACTGTAACAAAGGAAATATAGCTCTACTCCTTTTCCATGTTCTAATTTTATTTTATTTTATTTTTTTATTGTTACTTAAATTTTTTTTCCAGTGTTCCAAGATTCATTCCCCACTCCCCACACCCAGTGCTCCATGCTTTATGTGTCCCCAGTACCCACCACCAGGCTCTCCCATTCCTCTACCCCCCTCCCTCCAAGTCCCTCAGTTTGTTTCTGTGTCCAAAGTCTCTGTTGTTTCGTTTCTCTCCCTGGATTACCCTGGTTCCCATTTACTTTCCTTCTCCCACTGTCCTCCAGGTTACCCCTCATGCACTGCAAGTAAGTGAAACCATGTGATATTGACTTTCTCTTCTTGGCTTATTTCACTCAGCATAATCTCTTCCAGTCCAGTCCATGTTGCTACAAAAGTTGGATCCATGTTCTAATTTTAAAATGGCATGAAACAAAAGTAAAGAATGCAAAGTTTTACATATTTTGTTATATGTTTAACTTTTGTTTTTACTGCTCTTCTAAATACTAATGATATTGTGGTTGATTGACAAGCCTGATTTTTTTCAAGGTTACATAAAACACAGCAAATGTTAGTCTACATTAAAATAGAGGTATGGAAAACCTGGGTGGCTCAGTCAGTTGAGCATCTGACTCTTGATTTAGGTTCAGGTTATGATCTCAGGGTCATGAGATGGAGCCCTGGCAAGGCTCTGTGCTCAGCATGGAGTCAACTTGAGATTCTCTCTCTCCCTCTGCCTCTGCCCACCCCTGCTCACACTCGCTCTCGCTCTCGCGCTCTCAAAATAAGTATATCTTTAAAAATGAAGTAAGGTAACTTTTTCACATCTTAGATACTAGTGACAGTGAATAAGGAATGTCCTATATTTAATCTAAGCACAGTTGAGAGTGCATGTGCTAAGGTTTTTTTATGTTTTATTTAATCTCAGAGATAAATCCCAAATTTACTGCTTAATTTATGAATGAATGAATGAATGAATGATATTCTTCAAAGATAATATCTTCTAAGTCATAATGACATATCTGAGGAACTAAGTAATCTGGCCATATTATTTGTGTCCTTTGTTTTAGTTACTTGAAATATTTTTTTATACAGGAAAAGAGTTTAGGAGAAATGATTGAATCAGATTTATCTTGAAATTTGTGCAAGAAATCAACAAGCTAATCAGTAAATGGTTAGTAATGATCCTTTAAAAATAAATATTGTTGCCTGCATGTACCCAATTTGTTTTTATTTTCTTTTTTTTTTTCAGTGATGCAGATCCAACCAAAAATACCACTTGACAACAAAACAGGGACAATTTTATATGTAGACATAGATAATAGTCACATTCCTGGTTTTCATTTAAGAGATAATGTAATCCCCAAATATATCTGTTTTGATACCTGTCTATAATTTTATATCTAAAATTTCGGTATCAGAAATTTCAGATTTAGGTTTGTTTCATAATAAAATGCAGATATTCTTATAGCCTTTTTTAATCCCATAACATTGTTCTCAAAAAAATTTTTTTTAAGATTTTATTTATGTATTTGACAGAGAGATTGAGATCACAAGTAGGCAGAGAGGCAGGCAGAGAGGAGGAAGCAGGCTCCCTGCTGAGCAGAGAGCCCAGTAAGGCCTCCCAAGACCCTGTGATCATGACCTGAGCCAAAGACAGAGGCTTTAACCCACTGAGCCACCCAGGTGCCCCAAAAAAAGTTTTTTTAAGGCTAGTATTAAGGGTCAAGGGGAAGAGAATGTGAGAGGACTGGATACCTTTTTTTAAAAAGATTTATTTATTTATTTATTTGAGAGAGAGAGCGCGCGTGCGTGCACACAAATGGGGGTAGGGAACAAGCAGAGGGAGAGAAAGAATCCTGAAGTGGACTTCCTACTTGATTATTATGGTTCTCAAAATGATTTGGGGTCATATCTTCTCTATACCTCTAATAAAGCAGTCCAACTAACATTTGTTTTGTTTTGGTCGGGCGTGCATTAGAACTGTAAAAGTGGTGAAGTCTGCCTTTATTTCTCAAAGAGCTATGCCTAAAATAATTTGATAACTATTAAAACAGAATTCCACCAGTAATAGAGAACTCTAGAGAGAGGAAAAAACCACAACCAAAACCCAAAATTAAATCCAATACTGAGCAGAAATTGACCCAATGGCACTTCTTTCCCTTCCCATTAAAAAATCCAGCCTCTGCGGGGTGCCTGGGGGGGACTCAGTTGGTTAAGCAGCTGACTCTTGGTTTGGGATCAGGTCATGGTCTCAGGGTCCTGGATAGAGCTCCATTTTGAGAACCAGTTAATAATTTGATAAAGTTTATTTCCAAACCAGAGTATCGTCTAGTGTTTGGAATAGTGGAGGTTGTGAAACTATGTATACTGTTTATATTACTGATTTGAAAGTTACTTTTAGGTCAAAACTAGAGCCGAGAATGCACAGCTTTTGCTGAATGTAGGCTTTTTTACTGAATGTATTTAAACAAAACCTAGGCTCAGGCTCTGCTTCAGCCTATATAGGCTCTAAGTTTACCAACATTTCAGTACTGATGGGAATTCTTAAATCTCGGACAATCATAAAATATTGGAGAGACCTGAACACACAGTAAATCAAGCAGGTAGTAAGAGAGCCTCTTTAAAATGCATATTTTGGTTTCTACTTAATCTCAAAGATTTTACAAGGATTAACAGGGGAGACAGGTACTTGATTCTAATTGTCACAAGCATATCCATGTAAACTTATCAATGACATGTTAACCAAGCTAAGATATTTGTTTTTAAAGATTTATTTAGTTAGTTAGTTATTTGAGAGGGTGGGGTAACTGGGGGAGGGGCAGAAAGAGCAGGAGAGAAGCAGACTCCCCACTGAGTGCAGAGCTTTAGGCAGGGCTCAGTTCCTTAACCCTGAAATCAGGACCTGAGCCCAAATGGAGAGTCAGCCACTCAACGGACTGAGTCACCCAACTGAGTCACCCGGGGCCCCCAGGCTGAGATTTTTTTAACACAGTCTTTTGCCAAGATGTTTTTGAAAGTTTCCATAGTCATTTGCATTGTTAATATTTTCTAAGAAAAAGACAAATATCTTTTAAATCTGTTTTATAATTAAAATTTCGGGGCACCTGGGTGGCTCAGTCAGTTATCTGCCTTTGGCTCAGGGCATGATCCTAGGGTCCTGGAATCGAGCCCCGTGTTGGGCTCCTTGCTCATCAGGGTGTCTGCTTCTCCCTCTCCCTCTGTGTGTGCTCTGTCTCTCTCAAATAAATAAATCTTTAAAATAAATAAATAAAATTTTAAAAGTGGTGCTCATCTAGAATTCCAATTTATTATTACCTACTTATGATGACGTATTTGTGATGTCCTTTTCAAAATATTTTATATGAATTTAAATAGTAAATAAATTGTCCTATGGATTCTTTCCTTCAATAAATCTGCCTGGTTATAATTACTTTGGCTTTCTACATTCCTGCCAGTATCAATTTTTCCCTCATTTTCTCTAGTATAATTATATTTGAAATCTTATTTTAACTATTAATGTTGTAATGTCCTGTTTTGGATAAATAAGTTATGCCCATTTCCAAATTAAACACAATTTATTATTAACACTGTTTGCTAACAAAAATACAAAAATGTTTTAGGCTTTAAATTTTATAAAAAACAAGATCTATTTCTAGGTCCACATCCATTTAGTAGTGAACCTGTTTAAAAAAAGAATGTCTTTTTTGGTAAGGCAAAATGCATAGTACCATCATAGTGTTGTTAAGTTGGTAATATTTTGGAATTCATTATTTGCTTTTAATAAAGAATGACTCATGGACTTCTCAGTGAAGTTTTTCAGTAAATATATCTTGAATGTTGAAACACAGGTAGACCAAACCTCAAAATTACATTTAAAAATAGAGTAAGTGCTCTATAACTGGTAGGTAAGGAGGAAGAACTCTTAAAAAAAATTGTAATATTTATTTATTTGAGAGAGAGCATTAGAGGGGAGAAGGTCAGGGGGAGAAGAAGACTCCTCGTGGAGCGGGGAGCCCGATGCAGGACTCGATCCTGGGATTCCGGGATCATGACCCCAGCTGAAGGCAGTCACCCAACCAACTGAGCCACCCAGGCACCCAAGAACTCTAATATATCTTGATTTTAACAGTCATTTGACAGACTATCTCAAAATACCTTTGTGGACAAGATCAAAAAGTGACTTGCACGGTTCACAGAATTCATGGTAATTGAATAGAAATACATATTACGACCCCATAGGGATGTCTCTAAGAGTTTGATTCGATACTTTTTGTTTAACATTTTTTAATACCTAAGTTTAAAACATAAATGGTAAGTTTTCCATAAGTACAAAAAGTAATAAACTCAAGGGCGCCTGGGTGGCTCAGTGGGTTAAAGCCTCTGCCTTCGTCTCAGTTCATGATCTCAGGGTACTGGGATCGAGGCCCACATTGGGCTCTCTGCTCAGTGGGGAGCCTGCTTCCTCCTCTCTCTCTGCCTGCCTCTCTGCCTACTCGTGATCTCTCTTTCTGTGAAATAAATAAATAAAATCTTTTTAAAAAAAGGTAATAAACTCAAGATAACAAAAGATATTAAATTGCTGGGAAAATTAGCTAAATTTACCAAGATCGGGGCACCTGGGTGACTCAGTCCATTAAGCGTCTGCCTTTGGCTCAAGTCATGATCCCTGGGGTCCTGGGATTGAGACCCACATTGGGCTCTCTACTCAGCAGGGAGCCGCCTTCTTCCTTTCCCTCTGCCTCCTGCTTCCCCTACTTGTGTGTGCTCTCTCTGCCAAATAATTCAATAAACACATAAATACCTAAATAAATTTACCAAGATGAAATCTGACATGGATAAATGTAGAATCTTGTGCTTCAGATCTGTACTGTGGAATAAAAATGACCATGAATTTTTGGCAACTGCTCCTGTCAAAAGGTGGAGTTTATTCCTCCACCCTATGAATCTGGGCTGGTCTGTGACTCCCTTTAACCAATAAAATAAATCAAGTGATGGTACTTCTAAACAAGGTCTCAAGAGGCCTTAGTGATTTCAGCATTACCCTCTTGGTAATGTGGTCACTAGGTAAATAAGTCGGTGCTTATCTGGTTGAGAATGAGATACCACAGAAAGAAAGAGTCCTAGCAGAAGTCAGCACCACCTGTCAGGCACATGACCACCCACCCCAGTTGACTGAAGCCGAATGAGTGATGCCAGGAAAGGTTAGCAGAATTGCCTGGCTGCTCCAAGCCCAAATTGACAAAATTAAATAAAATAGCTGCTCTTCTAGGCACCATGTTTTGTATGGCTTGTTGTGCAGCAATAAATGAAGAAGAAATATTAATTATATATGTTCAAAATAGGAGAGACTTGGCTTGGCATGGGAGGCAAAGCAGGCTAGGTATGAGTGATCTTAGTATTAGTATTAGAGTATTAGCGTAAGCAGGGATAGTGAAATATGGCAGCATTAAAATACAAGTAAAAGTCTAAAGGAAGATATCAGTCCCACTTCCCCTTATAATGATTAAACTGGATTATTATATAGGGGCAAATATTTTTTTAAGATTTTATTTATTTTAGAAAGAGCACGGAGGGAGGGAACAGAGGGAGAGAGAGAATCTCAAGCAGAGAGCCTGCTAAGCGTGGAGCCTGATGTCTCATGACCTGAGATCACTACCCAAGCTGAAATCAAGAGTTGAATGTTCAACCAACCAGGCCACCCAGGCACCCCAAGGCCAATATTTTTAAAGACACTGGACATACTAAAGAATATGCACAAAAAATGTGAATAATAGAAGTCTGCTAACTTTAAGATACCAGCCATTTGAAGACTAGAAGTGTAAATAATAAAATACCATAAAGACATGACAGCTCTCTTAACATTTTGACAACATCTCATATGGAAATCAAGTAGGGAACGATTTTAAAGGGTAGGTAGGTCTAGGTAGATGAGTGGAAAATTCAAGGAGGCAGTTTCCAATTAAAATAAGGAATGATTTTTGGCCATATAATTAGTATTCAGTTCCCCATTCTTACTACTGTCTACCAGTCTTGTTACTACCTTCTTCACCATGACTTTTCAACCCACTCTTCTATCCACTCCTACCCTCACCTTTTCACTTAAAAACTCTTTCTTCATTGTGTTTCAGATGTAAATCATCTTCTTTTCTCAACTTCATTCTTTCCTCATATGATATTTACTTATTTCTTATGTGTTCTTTTGTGAAGAAAAGTGAAATTGATGATCCATATGTATATGGCCATGTCTCTATATATTCACAAATGCATGTGTATATGTCCATTTTTATTAGCATCAGTGTATCCTAGTCTGTATTCCTTGGTTACATTTTGTGGCTAAAACAGAGCAAGAACTTCTTACTTCATCAGTTACAATTTATGCATGGGATAGTGGGTGCACTCCAACTGTTAGCTCTTCTCTTTCATAGCTCTGAGTCCTCCCTCCCCATCTTTCTCTTTTTTTTAGTCCTCTGATCTCAGCTCTTTTCAATCTGCCTCATGGAACTTCCTTTTCCATTGTTACTTCCTTGCGTCTATCCACAACTTCTACACGGAATGTTTCACATACATGTTCTACCTGAAACTTGAATTTACCAAGGACACTTGTTTCCTAGCAGCCTGCTGAACACCAGTGTTTTTTCCATACCCAAATACGAGGAAGGAAAGTTCTTCTGTTTCCCCTTTGCTACTTTCAGACCTTCTGAATTGATAAAAACCCTGCCTCCTTCAAGATTTATACCATCCAGCTTTCTCACTCACTTCTCTCCTCTTCAGTGATATCTACTGATCTGATCAGTGGCATTCCCTTAAAATGTATTTCAGACATCTAATTCTGTGTCTTCCTCTCTACCCTACCGTCCGCATTCATGCTAAGAAACTTCAGTATCCATGTCAGTAATGTGCCCTATTCTTTTGTCTCTTGAATGCTAATGACTTTTAATTTTTTTTTTTAAGATTTTATTTATTTGACAGCGAGAAACACAGCTAGAGAGGGAACACAATCAGGGGGAGCGAGAAAGGGAGAAGCAAGCTTCCCGCTGAGCAGGGAACCCGATGTGGGGCTCAATTCCCGGTCTCTGAGATCATGACCTGAGCCGAAGGCAGTCGCTTAACCAACTGAGCCACCCAGGCGCCCCTTGAATGCTAATGACTTTTACCTCTTATCCACTTCAACCGTGGTAGATGTTGGCAGAATTTTCTACATCTGAAATCCTAAGATCAAAATTGCCTCTTTTACAATAACCACAGACTTATTCCAGCTACTCTTGCTTTTTAGCTTCAACACAAGTCAAGACATCTGGTCCCTTGCTCCTTTCATTTTTTTTTCTGAATGAACAACCTCGTATAGACTCACTTTCTTTACCCTATCTGAAGTCTAAGTTTAATCACTTTCTCTCAAGGACACAGTCTTCTTATAGTCTTGTCTTGCCTTATAAGTCATAAACTCTCAATTACTTCTGTTATTTGTCCTCCCCCAATTTATCTCCAAAATGTAGACCTCATGTGGAAAACAAAAGTCATACTACTATGATGATCAGTATCCTACAAATTTATAGTCTCTAGCTGTAGCTGTATCATTAATCTCACCTAATATTTCTTTTACATATTCCAAATCACTTCCCTTTCTTGTCACATTAAACTTCAGCATTTTTCTCTAGCTTTTTTCTCCACCCTACACTTTCAGCAGAGAACTCTGCCTCCTACTCCATGGGGAAAGTTGAATCTAGCAAGCTTAAGTTCTGTTGGTTAACTTCCTCCATACCTAAGTTATCCACAGCTGTATTCTTTCTGCCTCTTTTTTCCCTTAATCTCCAAGAAAAGTTATCCAGTCATATTTTTTAAGATAATGCTCTAAGTCGTTCTTATGATCCCATGACCCTGAGATCATGACCTGAGCCAAAACCAAGAGTCAAATGCCTTAACTTAACTGAGCCACCCAGGTGCCTCTGGCCTTCCATTTTCACATTCCTCTCAGGCTTCCTCCTACTTCCGTCATGCCATTAAAACCACGCCAAAAAGTTGTCATTTTTTCCAATTGCCAAATCAAATGGGTGCTTTTCACTTTGATCTTGTTTAAGTATTTAACTCTATTGATCACCGCTTTCTTCAAATGCTCTTTGGATTCTGTAACATGCACCTATTCTGGATTCATCTTTTACTTCCCTATTTCCTCAAATTCTTTTGCCAAGCTCTTTAAGTGTTTGTTTTCATTTAGTTTCTTTCTTAGTCCCACCTCTCTTCTCCTTTTTCATTTCTCTTTCTAAGCATTTCCATCTACTCCCATGGCTTCAGTTACAACCTAGAGCGACCTAGTCATGGCCCACCTCTTCAGCCTCATTTCCTACCATTCTCCACCTCTTACTGCATGATCCTGAGAAAACATACTCCCAATAGGAATTGACCCATATCATGCTTTTCATACCTCTGTGACTTCACAGATATTATTTCCTCTATCTTGAATGCCCATCCTTCCCTGTCTCCACTCCATCCTTCTTAAGATGTCTCTTTCCTTCTTATTCTTAAACTCAGACAAAATCAGGAAGACTTCATATGCCTTTCCTTATCCTCCCCTACTCACACTACATTCTGTTTAATATCTGTGTTTATCCTTTTATTAAAGCATTTACCAATAACTTATTTTGAGTTATCCATGTAAAGATCTACTTCCCCACCTTACTGTTACAAGCAGGGACCAGGTCCTGTTTTTTAAATAATCAATGCCTAGAACAATACCTGATACATAGGAGTTACCAAACAAGTACTTATTGACTGAACTGAAATCTATATCATAAACCTAGAATTCTCTCTTTAACACAGACTCTTACATCCAGGTATCTACTTAACATTCCCACTTATATATCCCCCACCAACACCTCAAATTTATAGGTACTAAGCTGAACTCATACACACACCCACGCGCGCGTGCGCACACACACACGAACTTCTTCTAATCTTCCTCTACACTGTCTTGGTTACCACTATCCATCTAGTACCCAAAACCAGACACCCAAGAGAAATCCTTGCCCACCCCATTTCTCCCCACCTTACCCTCAAAAGTCACCAAGTCCTCTGCATTCCGTATCCTAAGTATCTTTCAAACTTACCCCTTCTTTCCATTTGCACTGTTGCAGTTCCAGTTCAAGCCTTCAAATCTCACTAGGATGTTGTGTTTTTTTTTATTATGGCAAATCTTCATAACATAAAATTTTACCATTTTAAACCATTTTTAAGTGTACAGTTATATGGCCTTAAATACATTCACACATTGTGCTCACTAGGATTATTTTAATCAGGAGCTATCTGGGCTTCCTACCTAGAGGCAAACCTGCCTCAATCCCATCCCTACATTCTTGCCTGTGTAATCTTTCTAAAGTGCAAATGAATGGTCTTACTAGATGAGTTGAAACCTATTCATTGCTTCCCACTATCTGTATTAGTATATTAGTATTTTCATCACAAAGTTTTCACAGGTCCACACTGAAAGGAGACAAATACATATATACATAAAATGGACAAAGTTTTTCTAAATTTTTTCAACTTCATGGATGACAACATTACTCAAGATAAATACTGAAACATGCATGGGGCAAAATTAATTTTGTTTTAGATATGCTCAGTGTCATATGCCAGTGCAATAAGCAAGAGGAGATATGTTGAAGGCAGTGGGGTATGTGAGTCTGAAACTCAGAAGGGAATTTTGGAGATAGGGGCTATGTATTTGGAAGTAATAAGCATGTAGGTGAATCAAAGAAACAACATTTTTTGAGTAAAGTATGGAAAGCATAAAGAAAAAGGTGATAAAGCAAATCCACATTAAAAAAGGCCAGTAGAGGAAAAACAGCCATAATCCAAAAGAAAAAACTACATTTAAACTCTTTCTCTCCCCCTGCTGCCATGGTTGAAAGCAGGCAAGGTCTTTGATACTAATGGCAAACCCTCAGTGAAGCATTTCAGGTGGTTTTTCTTTCTCCATTGGATGGAGGTTGTTATCCATCTCTCTTGGATTTCCCTATTTATTTCTCCTTGAACAAAAAAAAAATTTTAATGCCAAATATATTTGATGGGATAACCTCATTGCCTAAAATAGAAGGAATAATTTTTCCAGGGTGAAAATTGTCAAGCCAAGGGCGCCTGGGTGGCTCAGTGGGTTAAAGCCTCTGCGTTCAGCTCAGGTCATGATCTCAGGGTCCTGGGATCGAAGCCCACATCAGGCTCTCTGCTCTGCCTGCCTCTCTGCCTACTTGTGATCTCTCTCTCTCTCTGTCAAATGGATAAATAAAATCTTAAAAAAAAAAATTGTCAAGCCAAGAAGGTTTCCACTCTCACATTAACAGGTACAGAAATTACTCTCAAAAATGGAACCTACAGGGAGATTTTTACTTTGGTACAGTTCTGTTGGTGATGAGGAATTTGTTCTGTTTTCACTTCTTTCTGTTGAAAAAAATATATACATGTATGTATATGTATATGTACAATCAGTAAGAGTAATTCAAGCCCAACAAAATTTAGAAATAAGCCTTAAAAGTTGTGCTTTTGTAGGCAGTATAGCACATCAGAGGGATCAAGGAGATGGTAATTAGACTTAGTATCGCAGCCTAGCTCCAAAACTCACTAACAGTGGGGCGCTGTCTGTATGTTTTGGTTTTGTCAGCCAGTGATGTCTACTCCATGGGGTTACCATGAAAATCAAGCATGTGGGGTGCCTGGGTGGCTGTCGTTAAGTGTCTGCCTTTGGCTCAGGTCATGATCCCAGAATCTCGGGATTGAGCCCTGCATTGGGCTCCCTGCCCAGCAGGAAGCCTACTTCTCGCTGTCTCACTCTCCCTGCTTGTGTTCCTTCTCTAGCTGTGTTTCTATCAAATAAATAATATAAAAAAGGAAAATAAAAGAAAATTAAGTATGTGCATAATTTACTTTTCATAATTCCTGGCAGATGGTCAGTATTAAGAATTACTTACCGCTTGGGACACCTAGGTAGCTCAGTTAAACATCCCACTCTTGATTTTCGCTCCACTCATCATCTCAGTGTGGGGAGATCGAGTCCCACATCAGGCTCCACACTGGGTCTGGAGCCTCCTTAAGATTCTCTCCTTCTCTCCCTCCGCCCTTCCCACACCCTACTTGTGCAATCTCTTTCTTAAAAAATTAAATTAATTAATAAGAATTACCATTTAAAATATATCACATTATTCATTAGGAGTGAAAAAATAAAAGTACATTGATAAGGAAAATTGGTAAATAACTATGTTCATCTACCTGTTGGAAAAGTATGTATTCCATTTATATAGAAAATATAAAAATCATGTTAATTGAAAAAATAAGTTTTCTAAAATACAGTTTTAAGTATATTTCTCGAGTTTATATAGAAATTGTACTGTAGCAAAAAGTAGTTTATAACTATTATTTTGTAATTCTGTGCACTATCATTACTTTACTTTATTGATGTGTTACTAAAATAGCAGGTGAAATACACCGACAAATAACCTTCCCAATTTGACTTCAATAAGAACTTGAGAAAATTTTTAATGAAGCTAAATAATCCATTAACCTATAGTCTGAAATCTGCGGGTCTCCTAGTGACCCAGGCCCTCTTGGAAGTAGCTTTGAACTCTGAACAAGGAAACCAGGCGCAGAGGTATTACTGTTTTACTGCAGGCCTCCTATAAGGATTTGCTTGTGCCTTCAGTTTCTTCACATTTAAAATGGAGAGGTCCTAATCCTAGCTGTAGCCCTTTTCCTATTTCATGACACCCTTGGGAAACTATCGTTGAGCAACATGTAAAGCAGTTGGAACCAACTCAGTAAGCTACATAATTTTTTAAAGGCTATTGTCGGTTTGGACAGTAAAGAGTAGCCTGCAGGCGAATCCTGCAAGGTGCTTCAACAGACGTTCGCAGCTGCCTTCCTGTTGGCAGCGTCCACGCTTGGCAGGTGTAGTCCATTCCTTACAGGAAGGAATAGGTGCTTCATTGTGTTGCAGAAGTCAGTAAGCTTTTACAGAAGTAAGTAATTGACATTTTTTTCATTTCTGAGATCAAATTTTAATACATCATTCAACCTGGATAAACTGAGAATGTGCTTGATCTCATAATTGTTGAAACATAGTAAAGACAGCGCAAGACATGATATTTAAGTATTTCCTTCTAACCTCTTACCTTAGCAATTTCTACATGAAAATATGTCGTAATGTATTAAAAGGAAACTAAAGTAGATGAGCCAATTAAAGGAGAGTAAAAAGAGGGACCCTGATTCATCTCAGTAATTTGGGGTTCCATTGCTTCTGAATTCTGAATTCCATTTCTTCTGAATAGTAAGTCTGCAGAGTACAGCTTACTTTGACATTATGAAGAAGGTTTTTTTGGTAGTAGTATAAATGATATCATGGTGGAGGGAAATAACTAACCAAATTAAAAGTCATATTTTCTGGCTTTTTTACAATATATGCCCCAAAAAGCTCTTAAATGACCTGTCATTATTTCCACTGGAAGTTCTTTTCTTTTTTTTTTTTAAGATTTTATTTATTTATTTATTTATTTATTTATTTATTTATTTATTTGGCAGAGAGAAACACAGAGAGAGAACACAAGCAGGGGGAGTGAGAGAGGGAGAAGCAGGCTTCCCACTGAGCAGGGAGCCGAACGCGGAGCTCCATCCCAGGACTCTGGGATCATGACCTGAGCCGAAGCCAGATGCTTAACCAACTGAGCCACCCAGGCACTCCTGGAAGTCCTTTTTTAACAGTTAATTGAGGTTACTGTCATATTTTAAAAATACATTTTAACTTTCAGACTACTATTTTTCTTGCCCCTCCTCCAAAATTTAGATCAGTGAAACTTTGTCTTAAAGAATTTACATGACCCTATAAATCATCATTTTCAGAGTGTATAAGATAGCACTAGCTTTTGTCACTAAGGAAAATCCAACTAATACAGATTGACTTGTGAGCACAGTGAATTGTCCAGTGAATCAGCTCATTCAGTAGTCTAAAGCTGTTGTAATTACTGTTCTAATTACTAACATTTCTCAAAGCAAAGACTTTTGATGCACTGAATTATTTTGCTTCATCCTCTTATTTTCCGGTAACAGAACTCAGTATATGCAGAATCCTCCTGTAAACTTGAGCTAGCTTTCAGTGTTGCATGCAGCTGATTAGCCGTGTAAACCAGTGTGTATGACACTAAGAATACCCTCATTCCTTAGTGTCTAGCTCCGTGCTGTGTTTATTTGCAAAGGACCCTCATGCATAGATCCATATCCACGAGACAAGCTAGAGCAAACTAGACTATGTCGCTCATTAGTCTTGAGGAGGAAGATTGTGTATATGAAAACTGGAAGATTTTTCTGTGTGTAATGTCAAATGGGATTTTTTGTTGAGGTTTTATGTTTTTAGTAAAAATAAATAAATAGAAGGGAAAAAATTAACAGTCTGATTCCATCATCTCTTGTCAAGCAAAATCGCACTGATGAGCATGAATGTCATCTCCCACCTGTAGAGTAGCCTAAGAATGCTACAAAATGGAATTCTGAACTTTTGACTTTATTTTCAGTATAATTCATGGGTTTTTAGTCAACAACAACAAAAAAATTACTGGGGCGCATGGGTGGCTCAGTTGTTAAGTGTCTGCCTTCAGCTCAGGTCATGACCCCAAAGTCCCGGGATCAAGCCCTGCATCGGGCTCCCTGCTCGGCGGGAAGCCTGCTTCTCCCTCTCTCATTCCCCCTGCTTGTGTTCCCTCTCTAGCTGTATTTCTCTCTGTCAAATAAATAAATAAAATCTTTTTTAAAAAATGACTAATCTCTGACTAGAAACTATAGAATCCTTGCTAGCCTGTTTATGTTACTCAGAACAGAAACTTCTTTTTAAATGTAGTACAGGAAGTCTGATTTTATTAGCATCAAATCGTTTGTGTACATTTAAATTATTTTCATGCCACTAAAACGTGAAGTTTTTTCCAGGTAATTCCTAATTATTTTCGTCAGCTGCCTTTGGGAGGAAGGAAGAAATGTAATGTGTCAGAATTGTGTAACATACCAGTGTGTCACTTATGTAGCTAAGTAACAGGTGTAAGAGCGATGGTCTTTCTGTATTGAAGTAGGTACTTCTTAGGTAAAAACCAGTTTGAGACTGCTCTGCATTTCTTGTGCCATCTTCTCACTGCATGGGAAATGATTCATTCACATCCTTAATGCAAGCAGCTAAGTGTATTGAAATGAGTATGGTATATTTTTCATGTAGCATCTAAAGCTGACATAATCTGAAGATCTGGGTTAAAGTTTGTGTTGTTACTGTTTTTTTAACCTCAGATACTTGGCACTCTGCACCAGTGTGTCTTGCTGACAGTAACGCTTTGTCTCTTAACGTGACTACCAGCACTGCTTGGTCACAGGCAAATACTGCTCTTTTTTCAGCCACAACATTCCTGACAATAACTGCACTTTCTGTATTCTTTTTTTTTTCCCCTCTTCCCGCGCTCCTGCCCCCAACTTAGGTTGGAAAGGCTGGTGGACGTCCTGAGGAAGAAGGTTGGAACAGGGACCATGAGGACAGTGATCTGACTGAAAAAAAACGACAGTCTGGGGAAGCAATCACATCTGGTGACCAGGCTGCTTCATTCAACACTGTGTAAACACTAAAGCCTTAACTTAGCAAACAGTTGTTAGAAGTGGGACACTCCAGCCACATTCCAAACTGAGATAAAATCAAATCACAAATGTTTAACCACTTTGCTGCTGACTTGGGTTATTTATCCAAATGTATTAACTACAAACTTTTACCAGTGGGTAGCAATAAAGTTGCAGCTTATTTTCTAACTGTTTTATATATCACTGTATTGAATATAAATCTTTTTACCAAGAGACCATTACAGGTCATATCTTCGCATATGGCCCTTTCTGAATCAAAATGCAGCAAAGTAAATATTGTCTAAACCTTAATCCACTGTTAGGTCAAAACTTCAAATATATGCATTTTTCAATACAGAATTTATTTCTTAACTGATGAGAGAGACGCTCAGACATGAGAGTGTACAGTCTTCCTCCAATGCATTCACATAATCTTTGTTAGTATTAGAGAATGTTAAGTCTAAATACCAAGAATTAAATGTATACTTTGCTCTAATAAGAGTTTGATATTTTAAAATTACGTTAAAGGCACGATTTTTGTTTTACTACAAATAATGCCAACTGTTTTCAATAAAAAAAGAGGATATTATTCATGCATACTTTTAAATTCATATTGTCAACATTTTTTCATGTTGTGACTGAATAATTGTCTGATCTGTATTTAAGCTACAAAAATGGCCAAGTCTGTCTCATGGGCTGGGACACCTTTGTCTTGAAAATTAGCATGTGCCAACATGACTCTAAAAGGCAAGAGGCCATCAAACATGTCAAGTATTATTTTTGATTATCTTTATCTAGATCATCACTTGAATTTTTGTTGTGGAGGAGGAGAACCCAATATACAGTAACATTATAATGTAAAAATATAAGAGCGTGGAGAAAGGAAAACTGGCAATTTGGTTTGGTTACCTACTTTTTTCTTTTATTTAAAAGATAACTTGAAATAGTTATGGCATAGCAGTCACTTCTATATATGAAATTATGAATAAAACCTAAGATTTATGTATTTGGCTATAGGAAAAATTTCTTCTTTTTTTTTAGATTGAATAGGTGAGAGGCCAGTAGAAAATGACTATGACTGGAACAAGATAAAATAGGCAAGTAGAGATTGAATTAGTGAAAATTTTGTAGGAAAGTGTAAATTTTTCCAAGTCCATACAGAATTTATTTGATCTTTAAGGTCGAGCTAAGTTATCTCCTGTTGCTTGTTCTGGGGACAAGAACAGGACAATTTATTGCACTATTCTTTCATACACCAATAGAGATTATTCATGTGTTTTTGTTGTTTGTTTTGTTTTTTTACTCTGCAGGAAAATGTAAGGTGCTTTATTACAGAGTAACAAAAGAATCATGATATTAACAAATTCAGTTTCTTTCTCATTAAATTTGTTAAATTAAGCAGTAGTTAGAACCATTGTACTGAGTTCAAATGTAGAATTTACTCATGTTGTGTGCTTTTAGTTTTTCTTTAAACTATTAGAATTAGAAAATAAGGAACAATGAGGATTAGAAATAAGTTAACTGGATTTCCTCTACAGCCCTAAAGAGAATTATAGCCTTTCTTAGGCCAGTGACTATATAAATAGAGAAATCTGAAATACTTTGGTCATGCATGGAGTCTCCTCTCTGGGCTCTAATTGAAACACGTGGCAGCTCCCTGTGTGAAGGAACAGTGCCTTTCGAGTCATGCAGGTAAGTAAAGAGGAACAGTTTTTGTCACAAAAGAGTCCATTCTTGAATCCTCTTCAAATAAATCACAAGTAAACTTGAATTTTCAGTTTAGTCCTGAGGAAGAGACAAATCTTTCTTGTGTTATTTTGCTTGGGGTTTTATAAACCATGCTGTTAAGCCTTTTACACTTTCCACACATCTCTTTTTGTCCCTAACTGATCAGATTAGGGCAACCAATTCCTGTGATTAATATCTAGAACTTTTAAAGAATTAGATATTATGAAGCTAAATTTACAAAACAATTCTAACAGTTACTATTGGGAATGTAGGTAATCTCCACCAAAACATCACATACCCTTGAAAATGAGTTGTGTAAAAAATTACAGATGCTCATTATTATAGCCAGATATTATTAATTGATTTCTTGCACTTAAGAATGTCTACCAAGAATGTTTTAAACAGTCTTTATGCTTTTTTTGGTCTATGAAGGAATGGCCCAGCTCACTGGTAAGATCAGTTCTCCACATACTCGGTAAGAAAGCAATTTCAGAAGTATTCCATGCTGCCCAGAGATGTTGCTTTGACTTTGCCTTAAATATTATCAAGTCTAATTCCTATGGTAACATGAGAATTCACTTGCCACTGTAAAAATAAGTAATTTAGAAGAAAAGCAGAGAAGATAATACAAACATGGGTAGCACTTGATTTATTATAAAATCCTTTCACATCTGTTTTATATTTGATCCTATCAACAACCACATAATAGTCATAATAGGTTATATATACATATATATCAACCACATAATAATGATGATGATAATCGTAATCATATCGTTATTGTTGATACATTTTGCAAATGAGGAAAATAGAGGGTCTAGGAGTTTGCTAAGAACTGGGTAACACTTACAACTGAGGTCTTATGACTCAACTCCACTCTAAACCATACTTCTCTAAGCCATACTTCTCTAAACCTTTCTATAAGAAAAAGAAAAAACTAAAATTTTAACTCTTGCAATTTTTGTTATTATTGTGTCCTTTCTTTTCTACACACGTATATAAATTCGCTAACAATCGAGATGGTGTGCATTTCTCTCAGGGAAGTACAGTCATGTGAACTGCATGGGTCAATAGCGTCACATTATTACCGCCTCTCTATAGTGTTATAGCAGCAGCATACTTTGCCTTAGGCTTCGCTTATTAGGAGTGACAATCCATTGTTAGTAAAAAAATAACCTCGAGTTGCTTTGTACTACTTTTAATTTGGCCTGATGCTGAAACCTGAGTTTTATCAAATGGTGGTCTGAACCTTCAAGGCTTACCTTACCTCCTAGAGCAACTATTAGAGATAGAACTGGTTATAGGCAAGTTATAAGTAAGGTTACTGGTTATAAGCAAGGTATGAGCACTTACAGCAAAGTGATTAGTTAATTATTAATATATGAGAAATTTTAATTCTACCTTTGTAACTAAGCCATTACGTTAGAATTATTTAAAAATGATTTATTGTTATAAAATTATTTTTAAAATATTTGAAATATTTTATCTAATAAATATTTTCCTTATCCAATGAGAAAGGTAATTCTTTGTATATATCCTTATTCAAATAAACTGAAGAATCTTGTTAGTCACTTACTGATAGAATTAGTTTACTTCACAGAAATGTTAGAATATTAAAAATCTGTAGTTTTACTATTGAATATAGTTGCATAGAAAAGCCTTTTTATATGTAGTGTCTTTAAAGAGCATAGATATTATTTAAGTTTCTGTCTTCAAATACTCATGATTAATGAGTCATTATAGTGGTAAAATAACTTGGCTTACACATTTTATCTTCTTACATATAGTTTGCATGGAACACAGATTTTTCCCAAGACATTATTTTGTTGTTGATAGCTATTATTTACAACTAACCTATGTATCTATGTAGTTCGATGTATACACACTGACACACAAATGCATTTTCCTTTTTAAAAATTTTTGATTTGTAAGGCCACTGTTAGGCTCCAGTGACTTTAGTATTTCGTTCATGTTTTATTAGAAATGCACGTGGTTTCTGAGGCTTTTAAACAAATACATGGAATGGTTGAAAGATTTATATCGCTCATGCTAAGCTAAATATGTCATCTCTAGAAAAGATGTGGCTTATTTTGGCACTGTTTTAAAAACTCAAATATTTTAGACATTTGTTAAGTTGGAGCTTGCACATTTGAACTAGTAGCATACGTTCCAGAATTGCTTCTCAAGTTACCAGACTTTTTGTAATCCTTTTACTAGAATGACCTTTTTTGAAAGTTTTTTTCTGTCCTTTTTTATTATGTACTTTAAGTTAAATTTATAGAGGTTGAGGTTATTTTTATGTAGGATTTCATAACCAGAAGAAGACAATGATGAATATTTTTTTTTTTTAAAGATTTTATTTGTTTGATAGAGAGAAATACAGCCAGAGAGGGAACACAAGCAGGGGGAGTGAGAGAGGGAGAAGCAGGCTTCCTGCTGAGCAGGGAGCCCGATGTGGGACTCGATCCGGGGTCTCCGGGATCATGACCTGAGCCGAAGGCAGTCGCCCAACCAACTGAGCCACCCAGGCGCCCCGATGAATATTTTTATAATCATTAAGATATTGTATACCATTGATAATTCTTGGCAGAAATCTTAATGTACTTATTTTTAATTTTATAATTATCTAAATATAGTTTTGGAGTACACTAGTACTTTTGAAGCCACCAGTTTCTTGGCTATCTGATTATTAACAAAGATGCATTTTAAGGCACAAACTCAAATATCTAAAATATATATTTACTTTTTATTCATATAAAATCCCTTACTGCAAGTCCTGCACGTTTCAATGCAATTCTTATACACCGATCATAATCAGACTTATAGTGGTACAATCCTGAGGATCCTGTACTGGATATGCCTATGAAATATACTGTAGTAAGAAGACCAATTAAATTCACCATCAAACTGTGTCTGACTTCCTTAACAAGTTTAATAAAGATAGAAAGTGATATGAACAATTTTTAAGGTATCATAGGGACCTTTAAAAATTATTTAGATATTAAAAAATGCACCAGTAAATTATTAAACAGGGCTCCTGGGTGGCTCAGTGGGTTAAGCCTCTACCTTCCACTCAGGGTCCTGGGATCAAGGCCACATTGGGCTCTCTGCTCAGCAGGGAACCTACTTCCTCCTCTCTGCCTGCCTCTCTACCTACTCTCAATCTGTCTCTCTGTCAAATAAATAAAATCTTTAAAAATACTATATATTAAGCATTACTTTTGGTAATATGGTTAGGAAGAACCTATGGGGGCACCTGGGTGGCTCAGTCAGTTAAGCGTCTGCCTTGACTCAGGTCATGATCTCAGGGTCCTAGGAGCCAGTGCTACATTGGGCTTCCTGCTCGGAGGGAAGTCTGCTTCTCCCTCTTCCTCTGCCCCTCCCCCCTTCTCATGCCCACACATTGTTTCTCAAATAAAGGAATAAAATCTTTTTTCTTTTAAGGTTTTATTTGACACAGAGGTACAGAGTACAAGTAGGCAAGAGCAGCAGGCAGAGGCGGAGTTCGGAGAAGCAGGGTCTCCGCTGAGCAGGGAGCCCAATGCGGGGCTCTATCCCAGGACCCTGGGATCATGACCTGAGCCAAAGGCAGACGCTTAACTGACTGAGCCACCCAGGCGCCCCAATAAATAAATAAAATCTTAAGGAAGGAGGGGAGGGGAGGGGTGGAGGAAGGAGGAGAGGGGGAAAGGAAAGGAAAGAGAAGAAAGAACCTAGGAAGGGAGATTAGTTTTCTTAACGGAAACATAATAGACTGATTCAAATCTACCGCAAAGCACCTCTACTAATTTTGTAATTTGTATGTGGGATTTTGCTGTAACCAATAGCTGAAATCTAAAACACTGTTTCTATTCTGTTTAATTATTCAGTCAGGGTAAGGTAAATACCTGACATATACTACACAATTCCTATAGGGAACTTAGTGAACTTCAAATTTAAAGTTTAAAGTACATGGCTAAAAGAGGACGGGGGGGGGGGGGGGGTTGAGCAGTAAGAATCTTTGAGGCAAAGATTCTATAAACTGTTCATGTCCAAACTGTCACATCAGCATTGAGAGATCTGGCCTCCAAGTTTACAAAAATTGTTGTCTCACTGTGCGTGGTCTTTGTGATATTGTTAGTATGCATTTTACTTCTACCTATGTACACAATAATAGCATTGCTGTTATTTTTGCTTTAAAGAACAATTTTTAAGAAGTTTGAAGGGTGCCTGGGTGGCTCAGTGGGTTAAGCCTCTGCTTTCCGCTCAGGTCTTGATCTCAGGGTTCTGGGATCCAGGCCCCCATCAGGCTCTCTGCCTGCCTCTCTGCCTACCTGTGATCTCTCTCTATGTCAAATAAATAAATAAAATCTTTAAAAAAGAAGTTTTAAAAGGTAAGAACATTATTTTATATTTACCCACATATTTACCATTACCAGGGCTCTCCTTTATGTGGATCCAAGTTTCTACCCACTATCACATTCCTTCTTCCAGCAGATTTATCATTTATACTAATGCAGGACTGTGAGTGATGAGTTCTTTCTGCTTTTGTATGTCTGAAAAATGTCTGGATTCTTTCCTTTGCCTTCATTTTGCAAAAAAAAAAAAAAAAAGGTTTTTTGTTGAATATAGATTTTTAGGATAATTTTTTCTTCAGTATTTTTAAGATGTTGCTTTTTTGTCTCTGGCTTGCTTTATTCCTGCTGCCATTTTTATTTCTGTTCTTTACATCATAATGTCCTCTGGCTGCTTTAAAGATTTTTTCCGGGGCGCCTGGGTGGCTCAGTTGGTTAAGCGACTGCCTTCAGCTCAGGTCATGATCCCAGAGACCCAGGATCAAGTCCCACTTCGGCCTCCCTGCTCGGCGGGAAGCCTGCTTCTCCCTCTCTCACTCCCCCTGCTTGTGTTCCCTCTCTGGCTGTGTTTCTCTCTGTCAAATAAATAAAAATCTTAAAAAAAAAAAAAAAGATTTTTCCCTTTGTCATTGATTTCAATCAATTAGATTAAGATGTATTATACAGATTTTTGCATGCTTCTGTGCTCATGGTTTGTTAAATTTCTTGGACTGTGGGTTTGTAGTCAACCTTTTTAAAAAGTTTCAGTCATTTTCTTAAAAATTTTATTTATTTGTCAGAGAGAGAATGAGAGAGCACAAGCAGAGGGAGCAGGAGGAAGTGCAAGCAGAGAGCCTGATGTATGTATGACTCCATCCCAGGACCCTGGGAACATGACCCAAGCCGAAGGCAGATGCTTAAGCCATCAGGCATCCCTCTACCATTATTTTTAATAGTTTCTGTCCCCAATGTCTTTTTCCTCTCCCTCTGGAACTACTATTCAGTATATATTAGGCCACTGTAAGTTGTCCTATCGCTATTTCATGCTTTATTTACTTCTTTTTCAGGCTATTTTTTCTTTGTATGTTTTATTTTGGATAGTTTCTACTGCTTTATTTTCACATTTACCAATCTTTTCTTTTGCAGTATCTGGTGTGTTCTTAAACTCCAGAGCCTTATTCCTTGCAGGTGTATTTTTATCTCTAAAAATTAAAAGTTGTGTCTTTTTAATTTCTCTTATCTCTTTCCTGAATTTATTTATGCCTTATGTTATCTTCTGGAATATAGAAAATATAGTTATAAGAACTATTTTAATGTTATTGTCTATTAATTCTATTATCTCTTCTATTTCCAGGTCTGTTGATTTTTTCTCATCATGAGTTCTGTTTTCCTGCTTTGCATGCCTACTGACTTTTTTTGGATTCCAGTCCTTGTGTATTTTAACTTGTTGAGTGTTGACGTTTTTTGTTTTTCATTAAAATTTTTTGAGCTTTCGGTGACGCCTGGGTGGCTCAGTTGGTTGAGTGACTGCCTTCGGCTCAGGGCATGATCCCAGAGACCCGGGATCGAGCCCCACATCAGGCTCCCTGCTCGGCGGGAGGCCTGCTTCTCCCTCTCTCACTCCCCCTGCTTGTGTTCCCTCTCTCGCTGTGTTTCTCTCTGTCAAATAAATAAAATCTTTAAAAAAAAAATTTTTTTTGAACTTTGTTCAGGGATACAGTTACCACTACTTGGAAACAGTTTGATATTTATAAGGTTTTTTTAAGCTTATTAGGCAGGATCAGAGTACCTTTAACATCTGACTGATTTTCTCCCACAGTTTAGGCAACACTGCTCTCTCTGAATGTACTACCTGTGGAGTATGAGCCTTCTCTTCTTTGATCACAGCCTTGTATGAGTTCTGGTTGTTATCCTGCCTGCTCCTTTCTGGTAGTTCTTACCCTCACTTGGTAGTTTACGTGCTGGTCAGTACACAGAGGAAGAGTCAGGAAATGCACTGCTGCTCTCCAGAGTCCGCTGCTCTCTCAATACCCTCCCTGTGCAATGTTCCCCACTGCATGTGGACTTTCTTCTTCCATACTCTGACCTGAAAATCCTCACCATCTTGGCTTCCCCCACATTCTCAGCTCTGTATTCTCAACTCAGGGATGCTGCCAGGCTCTGTTCTGTTACCCCTCCCTGCGCTCTGCCCTGGAACCTCTCCAGATGGTCAGCTGGGTCAGTCATAGAACTCACTTCATATGCTTCCATTCTTTCAGGGATCACTGTCCTATGCTGCCTGTTGCCCAAAAACATCGATCCATGTCTTTTCACCATTGTTTGCTGTTGTTATGGTTGGTTTGGGGTGGGGTGTTTTGTTTTTTTTTAATTCAGGAGATAAATGTGGTCCCAGTTCCTCCATGGCCAAAACTATAAGTCATCCTATAAGTCTTTTAAAATGTCATCTTCGTAATGTCTAGCTGCCCTCTTCCCTGTTGAGAAATTAGCTGTCAGTCTTAGTTTTTTTCCTAAAAGTAAAGTCTCTGTTTTCTCTGATTTTTTTTTAGATTCTTATCTTTTTCTTTGTTTTTGACAGTTTTGTGCCTAGCTGTGGCCTTCTTTGTGTATTTCTTGCTTGATTTCATCCATCTTATTAAATCTGTAACTCAGTATCTTTTCTCAACTTTAGGAAATCTTTGGTGAATATCTTTTTCTGAGACTCCAATTGTATTTATTTTATATTTATTCACTATGCTCCCACATGTCACTTTAACCCTCTTTTGTATTTTCCTTTTTTCCACTAGGTACATTAGTTGTGAGTTTTCAAAATTGTCTTTTATGTCATTAATCCTATCTACTGCTATTAAAGCTATCTATTCAGGTCTTAATTTCAGATTCTATACTTTTCAATTCTATAGCTTCCTCTTAGTTGTTGTTTAGGTCTGTGTTTGTTTTTGTTTTTGTCTTTGCTACATTGCAATTCTCTGGTGAAATACTCATTTCTCTAAATATATTGTCTCTCCCTCTCCTTCTTGAATATACTAATTGAATATACTTAAGAGGCTATGTCCACATGTCTACTAACTCCAGTATCTGAATCATCCATGGTCTGTTTGGTTTTTGCTTTGTAGATGCATGTTGGCATGCCTATTAATTGTTGACTGAATATAAGACATCATGACCCTCTGTATGATTTTGTCTTCCTCCAAAGGGGACTTAGCCTTTCCTCTCGGGAAGATTGAGTGGAAGCCAGTCACCTTAATCCAGTCAGGTACTGTGCTGAGTTGTGGCTAAGTTACATCCTGAGTAAGGCTCCCTTTTCTCTGCTTTGCCTTTCTTCCGCTGGCATAGCTAGTCAGGCTTTCAGTGGTGCAAGTTTCACTGGACCCTGTTGGGATAGTCTCATCTGAGTTTTTTAGGGTTTTTTGTTTATTTGTCTGTTTAAGTAGGCTCCATGCCCAGCGTGGAGCCCAAGGCAAGATTTGAACCCACAGCCGTGAACTGGGATTGAGAGTCAGATGCCTTACTGACTGAGCCACCAGGCATCCCTCTTCTGAGCTTTTTTAATGTCCACTTAGGACAGCTCAGAATTTACCAAGCATTTTGAAGGGAAACTGGATGTGTGTTTGAGGCTCTTTGGCTCCCCACATCTCCCACTCCAGCCTTGCAAAAGCTGTTTCCTCTGTCTTTAGCAGCAGTCTTCTGCTAGGATAAAGCCCAGATTCTCTCACCTTCCCCCCAAAACCAACAAATGCCTCCAGGGAAAAGCGGCACCATATCATCAGTTTACCTCTCTGTTGTTCTCTCTGTAGAATCTTAGTCCCTCTCTTTGTTTTAGCCCCTCTCTGATATTCCTTGAACAAATAACCTTTTGAAAGTTATCCAGCTTTACTTGTTTTTGACAGGAGCATTGATCTACCACAAACTACTGTCTTCTGTCTGGAAGCAGAATTTCAGTGAGTCTTTCATTTCTGGTTTGTTTTTTGTTTTTTTTTTTCATTTCTAAATGTTATATCCTGTTCACTCCCAAATCCAGTTGGTCGTTTTTATGGTCTCTTGTTCCTATCATATTTTCTATCCCTTTTTATCTTATACATTTTAAACATGCTTATTCCATACTTAATTTTTGATAATTTTAATATCTCAAGTATTTCCAGCTCCAATTTTGCTATTATGTCTGCGAGCTACATTTATGCCACCTTGTTTCTTTGGATGTTTGGTGATTCGTGAATGTGAAAATGTCTTTCTTATAATTATCATCTGTGGGACTTTTCAAGCCCTGGGTTGAAGATCTGTGGGACTTTTCAAGCCCCTCCATAGGGGGCTTCATATTTGCTTCTGTTAATACCCCCTAGGAGAATGTACCAGCTTAGAGTGCTTTAAAAACTTAATCTGATTGTATTGGGCCAATTTTATTGATGGTGATTTGGGTCAAAAGCCCATCTGAGGAATAGCTTATGGTTATGAATTCATAGCAAGTCCCATGTTTATGGGTTGGAAGAATTAATCCTACCAAAAAATACTACCAAAAGCGGTCTATAGACTCAATGCAATCCCTATCAAGGTTCCAATGGCATTTTTTACAGAAGTGTCAAAAACAATTCTAAAATTTATTTGGGGCCACAAAAGACCTCACATAGCCAAAGCAACCCTGAGAGAGAACATAGTAGGAGGCATCACACTTCCTGATTTCAAGCTATACTGTAAAGCTATAGTCATCAAGACAATACAGTACAAGCATAAAAGCAGATAACAGATCAATAGAACAGGATTTATTTTGTCAACTAATATTTTACAAAGGAGCCAAGAGTACTCGAGAAAAGACATCTATTCAATAATGGTGCTGGGAAAACTGGATATTCATGTATAAAAAAATGAAACTCGACCCCTATCTTGCACCACTCACAAGAATTAACTTGAAATCGATTAAAGGCTTAAATGTAAGACCTGAAAGCATGAAACTCATAGACAAAAACATAAGAACAAAGATCCTTGACATGGGTCTTGGCACTGGTTTTTTGGATATGACACCCAAAACACAAGCAACAAAATGAAAAATAAGTAAGTGGGATTATATCGAACTAAAAATCTGCACAGAAAAAGAAACCATTGACAAAATGAAAAGATGCTTGCAGAATGGGAAAAAATATTTGCAACAATATATCAATAAAGGGATAATATCCAAAATATATAAAGAAATATCAATAGCACAAAAACAAATAATCCAATTAGAAGTGGGCAAAAGACATAAACATTTTTCCAAAAGAGATATATGAAAAGCCAACAGGTATATGAAAAGATGTGCAACATCCCTAGGCATTAGGTAAATGCAAATCAAAACTACAAAAGAATCTTCCCTCATGCCTGTTAGAATGGCCATGATCAAAAAGATTAGAAATAAACTCTGGCCCAGTTGTGGGAGAGAAGGGAACCCCTGCTTCTGTATCATTAGGATTGTAAACTGGTACAGCCACTATGGAAAACAATATGGAAGAGCTTCAAAAAATTAAAAATAGAGCTCCCAGCTACCATACGCTCCAGTAATTCCATTTTTGGAAATATATCCTCAGGATATGAAAACACAACTTCATGTTTCCAGCAGGATTATTGATAGTAGCCAAGACACGGAAACAACCTAAGTGTCCATCAACAGATGAATAGATAAAGAAGCTGTGGTATATATACAAAATGGAATATTATTCAGCCATAAAAAAACCCACATGAAATCCTGCCATTTGCAACAACATGAATGAAACTTGAAGGCATTATGCTGAGTGAAATAAGTCAGAGAAAGACAGATTTGTCTGGTCTTGTTCATATGTGGAATCCTGAAAAATTCATAGAAGAAATAACTTTTTTTTTTTAAGAAACACTTTTTGATTCTACACTCATAGTCTGACTTCAAGATTTTTTCCTTGGGTAGGCCCTGGACTTTGTCCCCTGTCCCTTGCTCTACTAGAAGTCCATGAAAACCAGAGCTCAACTTCACCCTTCATAAGGCAAATACTTCCATGGTAAAAAAACTGTCCTTTGTACTCTACCTACCACTGAAGGTTCCCAGTTTTCCTTAGGTTTTTGGCCTCTGAATATTCCTCCCTGACTAGCAGATATATTCATAGCTTTTGAGAGGGTATTTGTCATTTTCTATCCAGCTCTTTTAGTTGATTGCCAAGAGAGGTTCCAGGTTCATCAGAGCAGGAAACAGTAGTCAGGACTGAATGTTATTAAATGTGCACACACACACACAGATGAAATTGTATTGCTAATAAAATGTTCTGAATTTAGTTCCAAATTTAGTATCACTTGTATACATGATTAAAATGAGTAGATAATTTACTTTCCCAGATCCATAATTGCAGCTCTTTGTCCTCTCCAGTAACTACAAGCAGTTTTTCATTAAAGAAAAGAATATGATTGAATAATCCAAATTAGCCTGGGCAAGAAAACTAACAGCTGCCTAAAATGAAATGTTTGAGTTATGAGCCATGTGCCACTTTGGTTTATCTGCAGCCAAGAGGTTTAGAATCCTTATTCAATTAACCATGTTGCTTGGGAGGGCCTGGTTGCCCTGAATCAGAGCTGCTTGGTGATGAGTAAGAGGTATCCGTGACACGCAAGTTCAGACCTTGCAACTCTGTTTTTGTTGTTTGAACTTTCTTCTCCGTTGTAGCTAGGGATCCAGCGTGGAATTTAAACACTTGTGTGGTAACTCCATTCCTTTCGACCATTGTGTTGTTAAGCTCTAGCTAACGAACTTTTAACACTGGCTCGATGCAAAGCAAGACTGAGAAAAGAGCAGCCATCAACATTTCGGGTCTTATAATTAAAACCATATGATTTCTGTGTTTCGGAAGTAAGCTGCCCTGGCCTGTCTGAGTCCCAGCTGTTGCCCCAAAATTAGCCTTCATCATATGTGTGGAAAATAAAGAAAGCAAGGTGCATCTAAGAAAGCTTAAATTAAGAAGTGACTTTTCATTTCAAAAATGGCACCTGCTGTTAGGAAAACTTCAAAACGCAGACCTGTTTTAAAACTTAGGAACTTTGCCTAAAATAAAGGGAAAAGACTTACATAATGTTCGCAAAGGTGAGTGCTGCCAAATGCACCAGTCAAGTATACTTTGTCTCTTGTGGCCCTTTCTTCCGTGCCAACAGTTGTTGTTGCCTAGGGAGATCCTCTTGATAATGTCACAAAGAATGTTTCTCAGACCCATATAGATTGTGTACACATTGGCTGGCTAAAGACAAGTTCTGATTTTAAATCTCTAAGCTTCATTTTGCTTCTAAGCATCTTGTTGGCAACAAAAAACAGGTGACTACAAGAGAGGAAACTGAATTTCTTCTCCAACTCGTAAACCAGTTATGAAGATAATTCTGGATGAGAAAATTTACATACATAGAGTTTGAACAATGATATATAATGTGACATAAAATGTTTCAGAGCTTGAAAAATCACTTTGAAGAATTACTCTACACTTGAATGTATGCACTGATTTGTGATGTCTTATGTCACAGTGTTTTCACATTACAAAATTAGATTTGCTTTTTGCATCTTATTT
Source organism: Spilogale gracilis (assembly GCA_004023965.1). Taxonomy (NCBI): domain Eukaryota; kingdom Metazoa; phylum Chordata; class Mammalia; order Carnivora; family Mephitidae; genus Spilogale; species Spilogale gracilis. The sequence continues at coordinate 142,838 of PITA01001137.1, forward strand.
TCTTACACCGTGGTCATATTATAAAGAGTAGCTGAATACTTTAGTTGACATAATGACATTCCTTCATTTAAATGAATATGTAATCTTGCTTGTCAAAAAGAAGTGAAGAAAACCTTTTGAAATCAGAAGTCTCAATTAAAATTTCAGTCTTGTCAAAATCATCACTTTATTTCTGCTTTTATAAAATTGCAACAACTCATTCTGGAAATATATTGTAGACTGAAAATTTTAATATTGCATATTATTGTCTTTCAGTTACGGTGAGAGAAACTGGTTTATTATTCCAAGAGTCAAAGAGTGAAGTGTATATGTATTGTTTTGTTTGGGTGTGTGTTTGTTTTTTATATTTTAAGAAAGTTTTCTGGTTCCATATTGGATTTTAAAAAAACAAAAAACAAAAAACAATTGCCCAAATCATACCTGGAAATTCTGGCACATTATTTTGTTTTCATACGGATGGCAAGAAAATTAATAAAAGTAAGTTTCTGTCATACTAATACTTCTGACCTATGTATGCTCCAAGCTTACTCTCCCATTTCAGTTCCTACCCTATATTTTCATTATTTAATTCATTTACCATTTTTAATCCTCTGCTCAGTCAAATCCACCTTCATGTGTTTAAATCCAATTCATCTTTCAAGAATACTTGTACGCCACCCCCTACATTAAGCTTTCCCTGATTCCCCACCCCCACCTCACCATCAAGCCACAGCTAATCTCTCTTCTGTATGCCTTATAGCTCTTTCTTCATCTCTAAATTGGGGCACTTACTTGGTTTCCTCTTGTTTTGGTATTCCTATAATATCTCCCATTAGAATGCAGCTTCTAGAGGTCAGACATTGTTCATATTTCTTTGCACATATAAAAACTTGATAAATAATCATTCTTGTTAATGATGAAACCTAAATCTTCCAACTATATTGTTGTTTTAATAAACATTTGTGTGACCTGTCTTTCAAACATATCTATATCTATATATATGGCTTAAAAAGAGAAGATTTGAGTATCCTTCCCTAAGTATTAAAATATACTAGCCTGTCAAATTATTTAGCACCTGGCATGTCACCAGGTGAAACGTGATTACCTGAAGTTCTCTAAAGTTCTCTGAAGACTTCAACTTTTAACCATAATCAGTTTAGGTGAAGAGTTGTAGTCTCTGTTGTTGTTTGTTTAATTTTGATTAAGGTTTCATTTGTTGATCAGAACCTCTGGTGTAGCTGTTAAATGTTGGTCCTATAAAGTTCAAAGTTTGAAATTTCACTTTATGATAAAGTGAAGACAAGGTTTCATTGTCTTGGAAGGTTTAAACAAAATTTCTGGACCTCAAAATAGGCCATTTAAACCTTTATTGAATAACAGTAATAATTAAGTTGCTTTCTGGAACCAAGTGTGTCAAAAATCTGTCAGAGAGAGAAGATAAGCGATGTATAAACCAGCGTAGTGTGTTTGGATGCCTTCTGATACTGCTGTGATCTACTTTAAATCATGATTTTAAATTCAGTGATTTCTCATTTCTGAAAAGTAAAAATGTCTGAATTCTGATTATTTTGATAAATTTTCTTGATATTTTACCTTCTGGTTATATATTATTCTTCCAATACCTAAGCCATATTTTAAGATATTTGTGAACAAATGAATTATGCATGAATATTTCCCACCAAGCTACGGCTTCAAAAATGAATATTTAGTTTCTAATTTTATTTTATCTCAATTCTCCACCAGTTTTCATCAGGCAACTTGTTAAATGAAAATCCTAAAACTTAAAAAGATGCATACCATTTTCCAGTAAATAGACCAGTTATATTCAAGACTTTTTGAAACACTCAAGCATAGAATATTCACTGCATTTACTTGTATGACCACGACATTAACACCCTAAAAATCTTTACATTTATTTTAAAAGACTTTCTTCTCATAAATCCGTCCTGGCTGTGTCTAACCAAATTATATCTTCAAGAAAGTATGTCCTCCGAAATTGTTTCTCAACTATTCATATGTGTTCCTCACTCACAAAATTAACTATCTTGGTTATAATTGATTGTTGGCAGAGCGATTCACTTTCAGTAACAGTATTTTGTTTTCTAGGAAATAAGGCTCCTTTACTCATCAAGCAACAGTAAATCAAAACTACCAACATTGTTTACCATGTTGAAAAATTAAAATTGTAATGAATAGTGCTCAAATGTTGGCATGTAGCTAGATGGTTCGTCTTTGTCTTAAAAGTAGCAAAAAGGTTAAGACACTAGCTATGTTAAGACTTAATTTTCCTTTAAATTCATCAGCTAGGAAATGGAAGATGCTATAGATTCTTAGCTTTTATCTTGAGTATCTGAAGTTCTCTTAGCTAGTAATTTTTTTACTTGAAATCCTCCCATCTCTTTGAAGCCAATTAATTAAAACTCAAAGTCACCTTATGGAACTTTCACATTTGGGTAAAATGAGAACAAAGGAACTGAATAATTTTTATAATGTGACCTAAGCAGGCATTCTCAAGTACAAATGTGCATGCATTCCTAAGCTCCCGCTTCCCTGTTTCTGTTAAGAGCTAAAGCTTGTGCCATCATGGTTAATGTTTTGACAGATTTTATCATAAATCCTGCTGTTGTAAATGTGCCTTGAGCCAAAATTTAACATGTTGTAAGCTCAGAGTTTTTACAGTTAGTGACCAGAAAAGGAAATAAATCAGTTATGCTCTTCTAAGTGATGGGAGTATGGAGTTTAACTCTTTGAACATTATACATTACTTGAAATTTAAGAGTAATTTTCATTTTGTGTGTCCAAGGCCTCTCAACTGTCAGTAAAACACATAAGTACACTCTATCACAAGGAAGCCTGTCCAAAGGAAATATGTGGCTTATATGTGCTCACTAAATTTATAATAAAAATATTACCCTAAAACTTTTGAATTAAAAGGTCCTTTGCCTTAGTATGTGGAGTCAAAAATTTAAGCCTTCAACATGTGATTGATTCAAAAGCTATGAAATAATTTATCAGAATTCTCTTTGGTTAGACCCCCCTATTTATGGTGTTATCTATTATTTGATAACTACTTAGGGTATTTTATTACACCATACTCCCAATCATTGCTATTCCTTAAAGCCTGAAGACCTAGATTTTTTTTCTCTCTAAAACATCTTTAATGACCATGACCATTAATATTGACTCATAAATGCATTTGTACACAGGCTTAACTGTAGTACATGACTGAAGAAAAAAAGAGTTGTTACCCAGTTCTTTACCCTAGAATAAATCAAATCAACAAATATTTATCGAATGTCTACTATGTGCAAATAGCCCTGGACTGGTCAGCTTTTAAAAGCCATCCAACTTTTCACATTGACAAATCCAAGCATTATTATTTCAAGCATTGCTGAAGCTGCGTCCGTGTCCTTTAGGTGACAAAGGCTATGAGGACTCTGGATTACTTGGAATAAAGAAAGATAAGGAAGAGAAAGCTAATTAACAGGCTGAAAAGAGGAGAAAAACTAATCTAAAATATCACCGATGGATTGCATCATGTATGTATGTGGGTATATACATGTATGTGTGTATGAACTTAGTGCATGAGTGTATTTTATGTATGTGTGTATATTTATATGCACATGAAGAATGAGTGAAACTGAGAAAAGCAGACTTTGTGAAGATGACTTAAGAATGGGCATTTACATTTGAATTCAGAGCTTTGCTTTAGAAATGAGCTTTAAACGTCTGGTTAGTGTTATATAACACTAAGTCTGATGGTATAATGAAACCAAAAAGTATCACGGTATAACAGTAAGATCACTCAACTTGGTGACCCAAGGTCTAAAACCTAGTTGCCCTAAAATCTATTGGAAGATGACTTCAATCAATAGATTGACATTAGAAGTGATTTCTACGTTACTACTATAGAAAGTTGTTGTAAGATCCTAAATAAGAAGTCAATTTGATCATAAGTAAGAGAAGACACTTGGATGCTTATTGTAAAGGTTCTAATTGTTATTATAAATGAAATAAAAACTACCAGTAAGAGACAAACGTACATACTTTATTTTATATTATACTTTTTATTATACTGCACAATATTATACATGTTAGGCTGTAATAGTCTCTGCATTTTATTTTGTTAATCTGTAAAAGTTAACATACTATCATACCACATCAAATAATTCAATGTGTTTCTTAGGCTTGAAAGGGAGGCTGGTGATAATTTCCAGCTTTACCAAATAGAATTAATCCTGGCTACTTTGCGTAGTACATATGTATCGAAGACATTGTCACTGACATTCTCACAGCGGATGTCTGGTGTTAATTTTTAAATATTTGTTTAGAAAAACTAATTTTTTAATATCCGTTTTTGCCTCCTATTGGTAGGCTAAGTTTAATTTCCAGTGGGAATCAAAGCAGACTCTAAATAACCTTTTTAAGCAGCATTTACCTTTTTCTAAACTACATGAAATTAATTTCTCAACTTTTGTGTGTGTGTGGGGGGGATGTTAAAGCTCTATTATTCAAAGCTGTGTCTTTGGATATATTCTAAATAAGATTTCACTTGGATGGTCCAGATCTAAGTACTAATGTTTGTGAAGAAATACTATCTTTAGAATTGTTTCTAATTTTCATTTCATCTTTCCCCTCCTTTGACCAGTATTCCCAATACTAAGACCCTCTCACCTAGGACCTAGCCTGGATTCACCTGCCCCCTTGTGGTGTTCCTCTCTGAATAGTTCATTGATTTCTGAAATTTGGACTTGGTGTTACATATCCTGAAAAGAGAATTATTCTTGTCTAGCAGTCTAGAGTCAGAAAAGTTTTCTTCTCTTAGCCACTGGCTAACACAAGAAGAGGGAAAAACGTGTAGTGAGTTTTTTCTATTGTTTGTTTTTAATTCAGCTTACAAGAAGGAAGCTGGGCAAGAAATGAGTTGCTTGGAAGGAGTGATGAAAATTAATTTTGTCTAGAATCAATATTAGTGACCTGCAGATTGATAAGGTAAAGACATGTTTCAAAAGTTCTCATAAAGCGTCTTAAAATCACGTTGTTTCTATGTCCGTGTCTCTCCTTTTTTAGTGAGTGAAGAAAGAAGGGAAAATGGTATTCTATCTTATTTAAATTTTAAGTAGATTTTGTAAGCCTTTCATCAAGGATGAATTCATAAATATAAAAAATAAATTAAACCTGTGTTCTGGGTAGTCAAATATGTCTGATACCAACTGGCACAAACACATTTTTGTTTCCCTTTCTCAAAAAGGAATCCCTTCACATGCCACCAGACTAATTTTTCCATCTTCAAGTTGAAGTTAATAGAATTTGCACATGGAACGGGGTTGTATATGGTCAATGAGTGAATTACCTACACACAAATTCGGAAACATTTTGCAAGAACGAGGACTTAAGAATTCAGTCTCTAGTTCATAAAAGAATAATATAAAGAAAAAAGAAAGGGAAAAGGAAAGAAAAGCAGTATATCCATAACTAGTCTGTCTTTCTTAAAAGGAAAAGATGGATTAATAAATTAAAGTACATTTTTAAAGATACCCTTTTCTGTTAACTGCAGAGTAAATATTTCTACAGAAAAGAGTTGTCTCTTTCTATGCTGTCCTGCTTCCTGCCCCCACTCCCTACCAAAATCTAATTTGATTGAATAACAGTGATCTTCTGTGGCATCTTAAACTTCATGTCGCCTCCCTTGAGAGGCTTTAATAAAGCGATATGCAGTCCAACTGCCAAGTTTCCAGCACCCACTGCTCCTTTGCAGTTTCTCTTACATTTGTAACAGTTGACCTACTAACAGGTTCCCAGAAACACAGGTTCAAATTTTGGCAGGCTTACCTCACCTCTTTGTCCTTCCAAAGTACATAAATGCTAAACTGTGTTCACAGTGAGGAAGGGAGAGTCATTCCAATGAGACTTTTTCAAATCAAGACCCTGTCTGCTCCCCACCAGTTACTGCCATCCTCTCCAAAGGAATCAAGTTTTTGTCAGTGTGCCTTTGGCATAAAATTTCTTCAGCCTGGATTAAAACACAGGTGACTGAGAGTCTACCTTATCTTCACAGGGCATTAGTCACTCTATAAAAGTTAAATTTATTATGAAATACTTTGTTTGTGTTAACATATATCTTCTCTGGGAAGTTGGAAACAAAGGCATGTCCTTTAAGACTCCATATGGGGAAAACACATCCTCCTTTGGAATTTAACCTTAATTTGAACCAAGATCTGTGAAAGAAAAGCACTTTAGTGTATTGTTCCCTTGCTCCACCCATCTATCCCTTATCTAAATGGGGTTACTGTTGCTTCACGCTTTTTAACTCTTCCCGTTCCAAACCTTGCTTCCCTGAGTTTAAAATTTATCTCAGAGAAATATATTAAAATAATTGTGGAAAACAATTATGCTTTGTTTTCAGGACAGGTGATTTTATGTAACATGTTAATTCTGATCTTTGAAATTAAATACATATGTAGCCAGTTTATACTCACATACGTTGTTTGAACAAATGGTATCTTGTAAAGAATATTTTATTTCACAAAAAACTTATTTCCTGAAAATCTTCTTTAAGATTTTCTTACTAGCACTGTCATGTTTGCAAAGTTTGTACTTTGTTAGAAGTTAAAAATAATTAGTAGGAAAGTCCACATTAGGAATGATGGTGAGGTACATTTGAAAGACTAATTTTCAAGACCTTTGTTGTCTTTCAGTCTGTTTGCAAAGTCTTTGCAACTGCTTTCACTGAATCTAAATCCTTAGATGTCCCAATGCTCTTTTTCAAAAACAAAAGCAAAACCTTTATTGCTCCTATCCCCATCATAACAGACCACTTGTTTATAAACACCAACGAAAGTTATTTCAAAAAAAAAAAAAAAAACTTAAGTTGAGATTTAAAAAAAAATACTGCTTGTACGAACACTTATTTCTTTAATAGCATCTACCAACAAACTTGTAATTGTCCAAATGATTTTCCTTCACTGACTTCTGTTACATTAAGGAAAAATCATGAACTAAAATTTAAATATAAGCTAAGAGCTCCTGGGTGGCTCAGTGGGTTAAAGCCTCTGACTTTGGTCAGGTCATGATCTCAGGGCCCTGGGATGATCTCAGGGCCCTGGGATCCAGGCCCGCATCCACTCTCTGCTCATCAGGGAGCCTGTTTCCTCCTCTCTCTCTGCCTGCCTCTCTGCCTACTTGTGATCTCTCTCTGTCAAATAAATAAATAAAATCTTTTAAAAAATAAATAAATATAAGCTAAAAACAATTTTTATTTTTTAATTTTTATTTAAATTCAATTTAACATATACTATATTATTAATTTCAGAGGTAGCATTAAGTGATTCATCAGTTGCATACAACATCCAGTGAAGACCATAATTTTTAAAATGGACTCATACTCAACTCCCCTGCTCAAAACAACTATCTTCATGATGCACCTGGTGGCTCAGTCAGTAGAGGATGCAACTCTTGATCTCTAGGAGTTATAAGTTTGAGCCCCATGTTGGGTATAGAGATGACTTAAAAAACAAAATTCTTAAAAAAAAAAATTGGCCTTAAAAAACAGCTATCTTCAGAATTATTAAATTGAAAATATCCTAACAAAACAAAAAATTCACATATTTGTTAATTGGTCATGTATTTCATTATCACACAGCCTATTTCATTTAAACTATAATATTGAAATTAGTTTGATGGATACTTTTTTAAAAAATGTGGAATATAGGGTGCCTGTGTGGCTCAGTGGGTTAAAGCCTCTGCCTTCAGCTCAGCTCATTATCTTAGGGTCCTGGGATCAAGGCCGCATCAGGCTCTCTGCTCAGCAGGGAGCCAGCCTGCTTCCTCCTCTCTCTCTGCCTGCCTCTCTGCCTACTTGTGATCTCTCTCTGTCAAATAAATAAATAAAATCTTTTTTTTTTAATGTGGAATATAGGGGCTCCTGGATGGCTCCATTACTTAAGCATCTACCTTCAGCTCAGGTCTTGATGCCAGGGTGCTGGGATCAATCCCCACATGGGCTCCCTGCTCAGCAGGGAGCTTGCTTCTCCCTCTCCTCCCGCTTTTGCTCTCTCTCTCACTATCTCTGTCTCTTTTCCTCAAAGAAATAAATAAAATATTTTTTAAAAAAAACACGGAACATATATAATACATTTAGGACATGAGGATATTTATCACAAGTAATATCAAATCAGATCGTCATTGCTCTCCACCCAGCTACATTTATTGGTTCCACCCCAACCAACCCTCATGTTGAACTGAAGCTTTGTCTTTAGCACTCAACACTTTTACATACCATCAGTTCTTTAAATTCATGATATGCATTATTTTTCATGGAAATTACAAATTCACATGGAACAATGAGTTGACAATTGGAATACTTGAATTTACCTCTCAGACTCAACTCCTTGGTTCTCTTGGACTTTGCACTGCAATTAGATGCTAACTTGATAAACCTTTCTTAAAAGGTAACAGGGCTATACACTCTGTTGCCTTACTAAATGCTTCCCCCTCCCTCAATTTTTCCAACGATGGTTTTGGATGACTAACTTCCTGGTATATATAGATGTCTGTATAGTTATATCACTCATCCATGGTCTTATCATAAGATAGCCATAGGAAGATCTTTCATAGCAGTAAAATGGTCAAAATACTGATGAACCAAGATAATGAGAGAGGTGATGATAATTAAGTATAAGATTGAAAAGGCAGATGTTAACCAGAATCAAAGAAAAAAATTAAATGTGTGGACTTTGTAAATTATGGAAAGAAACAATTTAGCAAAAACTGAAATAAAAGAGTAAAAGGAAGAGAAAACTGCCACGTGAAATAATGTTGGTAAAATCCCAAAATATTTGCAAAATTGGGTAAAAGAGGTTAAGTGTGTGTGTTCATAAAAATGTAGACAGGGGTGGGGCGCCTGGGTGGCTCAGTTGGTTGAGCGACTGCCTTCAGCTCGGGTCATGATCTGAGGAGACCTGGGATCAAGCCCCACATCGGGCTGCCTGCTTGGTGGGAAGCCTGCTTCTCCCTCTCTCACTCCCCTTGCTTGTGTTCCCTCTCTCGCTGTGTTTCTCTATGTCAAATAAATAAATAAAATCTTTTTAAAAAAAAATGTAGACAGGGATGTGATCTTCACATATTAAATATCAAAGGTGTAAGGATATAACAAAACAGAATAATAAAATATTGAATTATCCTTACTGACCACAAGCTATATTACTAGTAAAACTTTGTTCGAAGAAATTAGAAATAATAAAAAATCCCATAAATCCCAGGGAAGGTTTTTTTTTATTAATTCTTATTTTTATCTTTGAAACTCCAGCACTAACACATACTGAGCATATGAGACACTTGAAATATTCTTTTTCCAAAAGAAATCACAATGTGATAGAGTCACAAGAAGTAGGGATAACAGGCTGTGGCAACAGGTTAGGGTTAGGGGGTAAGAGAGATTGTAAAACATCTAAGACTTATTAATATATTAATCATTTAATGACTAACATAACTTACAGTACAAGTGAAGGTAAAAGTAGTGTTCTCAGTGGAAATGTTTCTTTTCTGATTATATGTGGAAGTCTTCAGTATTTTTCTAAAACTACACCTTGATAAGAGAATTGAAAGAGATACTAAAGAGGGTTTTATTGTTTGTATTTATCAATAATTCAGATGAAACCATACCAGGGCGCTAAGGATACAAAATTGAATCAGCTTCTGCCTCCATGGAAATCAGAGTCCAGAGGGAATGATGTAGCTACAAATAATTAGAATACAGTGTGTAGGTACCTTAATAGCAGTAGGCTCAGAATGCTTTAGCAGAACAGGTGAAAGGGCATCTTGTCCTGCCCATGAAATTAAGGAATGCTTCCCAGTGGAGATGGTGTTTGAGTTAAGTGCCATTGGGATTGGCAATTAAGGAGTCCCTGGTGACTTTAATGAGAGCAATTTCTACTCTAATGAGACACAAAATCCAAATTGCAGACAATTAAGAAGTGAATGAAAATGTAGAAATGGAGACAGTGAGTGTAGACTAGTTTTCCCAGGAAATTGCTTTCTAACTCTTCTTACTTGCTGCCTCTGAATAGATTTAATAAAGAATTTCACATTGCACAGCACAATTAAGTGATATGCTAGTAATGGATTTTTTCCCTGCGTGTTAGTGAATAAATTGCATTCCATTTGTACAAGCTCAGTAACATGAACCCTTCCAGCAAGAGCCTTACCACTTGAAGGAGAGTCAGATCTATACCCTTGCATTGTGAGTGTCTTTGATTCTCAATTCTTCTATTCCTCCTTTCTATTCTGGAGTTTCACAGTCTCGATCATCAAATATACCCAGATGAAACTCTTTCCTACCTTTCTTCCATCTTTCTCATAATTTCTCTTATACCTCTAACCATATATCCTCAATTGTTTCAAATATTTTATTATCCACATGTATTTTCTAATGCTAAACACTACCTACTGAATAAACCAAATTTCTTAAGAGCATTCAAGGCCCTCCAGACTTTTGTTCTAGCCGCTTTCTTAGCTTTATCTTCCTGTACCCTCCTCTTTCATGCTACAAATTCACCTTCCCCGCCATACACTCTGAACTTTCTGGTTTCCATTTCCTGACACTGTTACCTTCACCTGGAATTGCCCCCTCCCTGCAACCTCATGTCTAAATCCTGTCTGGCATTTATGATCTTACTTAGTTGTCATATTTCTTATAAAAGCCTTTTTTGATCTTCCCAATACTACTTTTCTTCTCAACCTCAGTTTTTATATGTGTGCTCTAGTAATTGTATAACAAATGTGTTGATTGCATTAGTGAATAAATTAATCTCAACTGGAGATCCAGCCCTTGAAATTTAATTAAACAAAGATAGCACACCAAATCTTTTATCCCCTCCCCACGTCATGAAGTTCTCTCCTACCGTTATCTGTAAGAATGCAATTTGTCACCCTCAGTTTAACTGTCTTAAAATGGCATTTTTCAAAAAATGGTATTTGGCTTCCTTGTATTCTCTTAAATCCTTCCATCTTCAGCTTCATATATCCCGTTGAAAGATTACAGAAGTGATAGTATTAATCAAGTCCTTCCAGCTTACTTCCATGACTTCTACTTAGCTGGCTACTATACTACTGCTTCCTTCTTAAAAGGATCACTGGAGATGCCTGGGTGGCTCAGTCCCTTAAGTGCCTGCCTTCGGCTCAAGTCATGATCCCAGAATCCTGGGATTGAGCCCCATGTTGGGCTCTCTGTGCTGTGGGGAGTTTGCTTCTCTCTCTCCCTCTCTCTCTTGCTTTCAGTCTCTCTCAAATAAATAAAATCTTAAAAAAAAAAATTTTAGGGGCGCCTGGGTGGCTCAGTTGGTTAAGCCACTGCCTTCAGCTCAGGTCATGATCCCGGAGACCCAGGATCGAGCCCCACATTGGGCTCTCTGCTCGGCGGGAAGCCTGCTTCTCTCTCTCTCCCCCTGCTTGTGTCCCCTCTCTGGCTGTGTTTCTCTCTGTCAAATAAATAAAATCTTTAAAAAAAAAAAATGTTAAAGGGTTACTCAACTACAGTCACTTCCTTTTTTCAACCCATCCTACATAAATTAGCTGTAAATTTCAACTCAGATTATATTTCTTTTCAAATCTTTCCTCTTTCTGTAGTCATTATAAAAACTATTTAATACTAACACACTTCCATTTCTTTCCTAATCTTACATCTTCTTGCTATTTGCCAACAATCTGTAGTTTAAAATGTGCTTCACTGAGGCACCTGGGTGACTCAGTTAAGGATCAGGCTCTTGGTTTTCTCAGGTCATGATCTCAGAGTCGTGAGACTGAGGTCCATGGCAGGCTCTGCCCTGGGTGTGGAGCCTGCTTAAGATTTCCTCTCTACCTCTTCCTTTGCCACTTCTCCCTCCATGTGCACTTACACATACAGTCTCTCAAATAAATAAATCTTAAAAAAAAAAACAAAATGTGCTTCACTTCTAGAACATTCTACCTCTTCACTCCTGTCAGCATGGTTTACTATCACTCCAGCACTCTAGAACCCAGCTTAAAATCTATTTTTAAGGGAATTTTTTTGATTAACCTAGATTTGTGTGTCACTACACATATTTTCTATATATTGTTCAATCACTAACTTGAATCAAATTGTATTTATCCAACTTGCCTTCCTATAAGAGTCCTCTGTTGGGGCGCCTGGGTGGCTCAGTTGGTTGAGCGACTGCCTTCAGCTCAGGTCATGATCCTGGAGGCCCAGGATCGAGCCCCACATTGGGCTCCCTGCTCAGCGGGAAGCCTGCTTCTCCTTCTCACCCCACCCCCTGCTTGTGTTCCTTCTCTAACTGTGTTTCTCGCTGTCAAATAAATGAAATCTTAAAAAAAAAAAAAATAGGCCTCTCTAAAAAAAAAAAGAGCCCTCTGTTAAGGATATTATCTAACCCAAATAGCATAATATTCAATACAAATCCCATATGCTGATCTGTATTATTAACATGAAGTTTTGCTCTTCATGATAATATTAATCTCTGGTTTTCTGCCCTTTTGGTAAAATAAATATAGTGGATTAAATAGTACCAAGATACTCAACTCTTCTAGAATTACAATATATAACAAATGATCTTTATTGCCTAATCAACCAAAATTTATAGAAAAATTAATGCTACCATAACACCAGTTCCTAAAATATGGGTAAGAGAGTGGATTTGAGGCTTGAATACAAGATAATTAAGAAGATATCATAAGAATTACCAGAATTTGATGGTTAGGGGCTAGGGTTTAGAATATAACAGGGAAAGTCTTCTGCTTCTGACTATAATAGAGTTGTTAAAATCAGATTAATTCACTCACTAAGAATAACTACAAACTTGGACAAAATACAAATGCACAGAAAAACAAAGTAAGGTGACTGTTGGCTAAGCAACTGCCTCCGGCTCCAGTCATGACCACAGGGTCCTGGGATAGAGCCCACATTGGGCTTTCTGTTCAGCAGGAAGCCTGCTTCTTCTGCCACTACCCCTGTGCTTACCTGCTCTCTCTCTGTCAAATAAATAAAATCTTCAAAAAAAAAAAAAAGAAAGAAAAATCAAGTAACAAATATTTACTAAAAAGAGAAAGAACTAACAAGTATTAGTTAACAGGAATTAGCCAACTAACAAGAATTAGCCAGTCCCATGATGCTGGGAAGACAAAAATTGAAATGCAACTCTCACCAAAGAGGAGAGACTCAGCTTTTGAATCAGATCCTAGAAACGTATGCCATAGGAGTAAAGATAAATTGTAAATAGAGTAGCCTCCACTATATCAAGGTGATCTTCCAAACTCACACCTAAAACACCCACCAATACAAGGTGGAATTTACAGGAAGGAGCAGGGAATTTGCCTATGCTCTAGACCCTGCACTGAATAGGAGGCTGCTCGCCACTGGAGGAGAGGCAGAGAACATGCCTAAGACTAAGATGGGAGCTGGAGAGCTGAGAAATCCTCCCATGTTCCACCATGATCCTTGCTTCTAGTAGCAGGTAATAGCCATGTACTTCTGGGGGAAATAAGAACATGGGAATAGACTCCCTGTATGCTGCAGGTATGGAGAACCTACTAAAATCTAAGGGTAGAGCAGAGAAAGTGAAAAAAAATTACCTCCAGCTCTCTAAGCCTCACACTGAACACAAGATAGTGGCATCCCAGCCCATCACTGGAAAACTTTTTTTTTTAATATTTTATTTATTTGACAGAGAGAAACACAGCCAGAGAGGGAACACAAGCAGAGGGAGTGAGAGGAAGAAGCAGGCTTGCCGCCGAGCAGGGAGCCTGATGTGGGACTCGATCCCGGGTCTCCGGGATCATGACCCGAGCCGAAGGCAGTCACTCAACCAACTGAGCTACCCAGGCTCCCCTATCACTGGAAAACTTTTAAATCTATGGTGCACTAAAGATAACGATAGCAACCACAAATGCTGACTAAATTTGCTCAAATGCCCACATTAATGACCTGATAAAAGAAGAGGTATTACCATTTTGGACATTTACCTTAGTCTAAATTGCTCGTTTATATAGAATATTTGACATTTGATATAAAACAAAATGAAAAAAACAAACAAACAGGAAAACAAGACACAAGTGTTAAAAAGACAAAGGACTGTGAAAAAATAAAATAGTCAATAGAATCAGACCCAGAGATGACTCAGGTGTTTAAATTACCAGACTTAAAAAAGAGAAGAATCAAGAGATATATTAATTAATTTTCTTTTTGAACATTTTATTTATTATTTGACACACAGAGAGCACAAGCAAGCAAAGGATTGCAGGCAGAAGGAGAGGGAGAAGCAGGCTCTCTGCCTAATGGGAAGCCCAACATGGGGCTCAATCCCAGGACCCTGGGATCATGACCTGAGCTGAAGACAGACACCCAACTGACTGAGCCACCAAGGTGCCTTCAGATACATTAATTTATTAATTTCAAAAGAGTATCAAGGAGTCACAGTTAACGTCTTACAGAAATAGAAACTGGAATAAAATGAAATAAATGAAAAAAAAAACTTTAAAGTGCTGAGAGTAAAGAACCAACAACCTAGAAACAAATGTCCAGAAAAAAAAAGAGAGACTATCATAAGCAGAGTTCCACTAAAAGAAATCCTAAAGAGATTAGGCAAATAGAAAGTGATGTGATCACAGATGGAATCATGGTACACTAGAAAGAGAAAATGTGTGAGATAAGATAAATGGATATTTACTGTTTAAGGAATAATAGAATATTTTGTTCAGAAGAAACAAATCTATTACTATTGAAACTAAATAAAGCACAAGTTAAGGAAAATGTTTACCCAAGTGCTCATCTAGTCTACACATGAGTTTAATATTGAGAAGCTCACTATTTTCTGAGGTACTCTACCTATGTTATAAATGTCTTTATATTGAGTGATAATCTATCATCGTCTTGAATTTATGCCTCCTGGCCTTAATTCTGCCCCCTACAGTGACACATAATAAATAATTCTAATTTCTCTTACATATATTTGAAATAATTATAGTACCCTCCAATGTCACAGAAATGTTTGTTTCTGCAACCAAACATTCCCAGTCTAAACCATCCTTTACAGGATGTGATCCAGTTCTCCTCTAACCCAGAATTTTCTACATGTACCTCACTTTCTTGATATCTCTGAAAAAGATCCCAATGCATGAAACAAAATCCTGTAGTGACCAAGGCATTCTTGCTTTCCCCACTCCCATGTGTGCAGCAATGACATTTATCTTTTATAAGGGGAGAAAATCATGCTATTTATTCATAAATACTTCCTCATTTTACTTCTGTGAAAACTCTGGTCTCAAGAGATTAGGACTTATTTTTGCTCCCTGAATGCTATTGCTCAGAAATACTGCGCTAGGAATAGTGTACAAACAAAAAGTTGGCCGGCAAGATTCTGGAGGCTCTTTGAACAAATAGTGGACAGTAGTGTGGCCTAAAATTGTGACCTTTTGGGATGTCAAAGAAGGAAAGGCTGTGGCAATGGAGACGGAGGTATTGACAAGGCATATTAACTAATTTTGGATGTATGGGCCATAAGAAGGATCAACCAATGATGACTATGGCTTTTCAAGCCTTAGTAACAAAGAAGAAAAATATGGAAGTCAAGATACATGCTTTGTTATTTACTAAGAGAAATGTGTTGCTGTAATTTAAATGTATTAGATATTCTTGGAAATAACTTGTAGACAGGCATAGAGATAAGATGGGAATTTTGTTGGAGGACAGGGAGGGACTTTTAGCTTGATACGTGGTAGCTCAAGCCATAAGACAAAAGAACAAAGGCATATCAACGTGCTCTAGCCAAAGACTGTTGGGAACGTACCTATGGTTGAGCAAATTGGCTTTATTTCTTGCTTGCAAGTAAGACCACACCCCATTGAGAACTGTGTGGCATTTCAGTAAGAGGGTGTTAGAAATGACTTATCATAGGATTGGGGCTTAGTGTGGATGCTTTGCAGTAGGATTCAAGACAGTAGAACTTCGAATTGGTTACTGTCGGGATGTGGGGGTAATTCTATGATTCGGGTGTCTTTAAGAAATCTCATCAAGAAAGATAAGATTAGCTTATCAGAACAAAGCTAATGCTTTAATTTGTAAAGAAGCAACAGTTACTAGTATTAATAAACGTGGGCAATGTTTGCTATCTTTAGGGCTTGCAGTGACTTTATTTTCATCTGTACTTAGACAAAATTAAAGGGGTCTTTTTGTCTCACCTCTCTACAATTACAGTGTCCTTGTCTAATGTTGCTGTGCAGTAAAATCATTTATATTTGACAGGAGAAGACCTAGGCCTGTGAATCCCAGGCCGATACCTAAAAATGCCATAGCCTAGCTCCAAATTTCAAGCCATTTTCTGAATGTAAGGGGTTGGTTTGCTCTCTCAGACCAACAGACTTAGCCTTGGGGAACAGCAGTTGGGAGTTGGAATAGACAGAAAACATAGTTCTGGAGATAGAGAAGCAATGATGAGAAGGTAGAGAGCAAGAAAAGGCTGGTGCCGGGAGGTCCTTAGTGAGAGGGTGGTTAACGTCACTGAGAGTATTTAGAAATCTTTGGGACTCGGGAAAAACTGGAGTAAAAATATCGCTGAATCAAGATATCACCGATGATCTTCAAGACAGAAGTTTGGGGGGATTTTTGTTGGTTTTTTTTTTCAAGATAGAAGTTTAAGGAGTCACAAATCAAGTTACAAGGCTATGGAGAAGAGATACTACGATAAAGACCACTCATTTGAAAAGTTTGGCAGTGAAATGGAGAACAGGGGAATGTTAACTAGAAGATTTTGTGAAATCAATTTGAAGAGTAATTTTTCCCCATAAAATAGAGGAGACCATTACATGTTTGAAGCTGAAGAGAAGGAGCCCTTAGAAACAGCAACATAAAACAGTGCTTTACTAGTAAAGCAGTAAAAACAGAGAGGGGTCTGAGACTAAACTTTGGGGCATATGACTGTCCTGGAGAGAAGGCAGGACTCCCTCACATCCTGAACCTAGCAGAGAATGTACTGGTACAGAAATAGAAATGTTGAGTTGGGATATAGGGTAGATGTGGGAATGGATGACAGGCAAAATCATCTTTTTTCCCTTTTACTTTTTCAGTGAAGCTAGAAACTCAGATGATTAGCAAAAGAGAAAGGGAGATTAAAGCCTGGAGAAGGTTCAAGTCACCTGCTAAGAAGTTGTTTGGTAAACCAACAAAAGATACTGTTTTCTATTAAGTCACCCATTTTATGAAAGAAAAAAATGCAACTGTTGTATATTATGAATTTACAGAGAATTTAGAAGTGAGAGCCCTTTTATTCTCAACAAAAGGGGGGAAAGGTTGCCATCTTTTTACATTAAGAATGGTCCAAAGAAACCTTTTTATTGGGGGTATCCATGCTGCTAGCTTAAATATTACTTGATACAAATAATTCATAGCTTTTTGGGGGGGGCTTTCGAATACTGTGTCTCCCAAAGGAAAAAAAATCTTGCTGTTTTCAGAGACAATAGCCATCCAGAAGGCTGAATTCCAGAATAACTGGAGCAAAGAAATGTAACGTTTCCCCTTGCAGTCACAAAAGTGGACCCCTGACTTTCTGCTGAATTCTGTTTATGTGTATCTAAATAACTAGCTGGCCTGCTCCTTCCTGGTATTAGGTGTGATTGAGAGATAACTCACCCAGCGGCGCCGCGGCAGTTTTTGTGCACGCCGGAGCACATGCTCTTGTGAGCATCAAAAGGAGATGAAGCCTGATTAACCATTTTGAAATCTATCGGATGAGGAGAAGTCCTTACAAAACAACTTTTATACGCTTTAATTAAAAACGTGTTCCGGCAGCTCAGAGCTGAATGGGCTTCAGGGGGAGCAGGGCTGAGCCCGTTGCTATGACGACACCAAATCTTTTCACGCCTGGCCCTTCCCCAGCACACTCTGTGTAGCTCTGTACAGCCATTAATTCCCCTCCATCCCCTCTCTCACTGCCCCAGTCCCTTGGTCTGGAAGTCTATGGAAAACCAGTACTATCCACTCTTTCTGCCATGGCATCTCTTCCCCACTCTCTTTCATCATTTCATCCCTTGTATATTTCCCTTGCCAATCCCCATTTTCTTGTTTCTCTTGAAAACAAGTTTACCCCCTGAGTTGAAAACATTTTTTAAAAAATGGGAGAAGGGAGGGTCACAGCATAAGAATCACTGCTAATTACCCTTCATGATGAATTCATTTTTAGTGGTCTTGAGTATAGTCGAAAAGGATCTCACTGTGTTCTACTTTTTTTTTTTCAGGTTTAACACTGGCTACTATACCACTCTTTCTGTTACTGAAGATAAGACTGAAATAAAAAGGGCTATGGTTTATTCTGTTAACTTGTGCTTTTTAAAATCTCAGGTTATTCTACAAACCGTCTCATCCAGTAACAACTGTTAAGTGAATGTAAGACTTTGAAATATGTCCTGAAACATTGCAGACCTCGCTCTATTTAAGAAGGCTTTTGAATATTTTAAAAGTTGTATTTATTTTTTTAAAGTTGTATTTATTATGCAGAGACTTAAATAAAACCCAGCATCGTCACTTGTTGTACCACATGAGACAAGAATTGGATGGAACTTACCCATCACAGAACCTAACTTGGAAGAACCTGATATCTTTGCAATCATGTATCCAATGCATTTATAGACTATGATATTATTACACAACTTCTAGATGTTACTCTTTGAGTCATCAGAGGCCTTACAACTTTCATTTTTTATTACAGTTCCAATTTTCCTTTTCACCTTTTATGCTTTATAAGATAAGATAGATGAGTGGAATACACTGGAGATCATTTCTCATTTGTTCTCCCTACTTAACTCATTCTCCTCTTACTGTGATTACACTTGCAATGTGAATTATTTGTCAGATTCTGTAAGCATTTCCTTTCTAATTGCCTGACTCGGTAGAGATGTAACTTAAGAGACAGGTGTGGTCTGGAGTGTTAATCCTTCAGCATAGCATGGCTCGGTGATCACTGTAGAGAAAGTGGGTGAGCCCTTCAGAGCCATGGGAGCCCAGAAGAGTTTTGAGTCGGAGATTCCAAATCATAATACAGCTTTGAAGCTCTAGTCTCTGCATCCTTGAAATTGAAATTTAAAAATTTAACTTCTCTTTAGAAGTTTTCTAGTGAACTTCCTCAATCTCTTTACTATATAAAACTCTGGCATAATATATTCCTAATAGGCCACATGGAAATCTGTGGGCCACAAGTTCACAATACTCTAAACTCACTCTAGTATAAGGAACAGTATTTCCTTCAATGAACCCCCCCCCACCAGGTTAGTTTGTAGGTTCTTTTCTTATAATTTAACAACTTCCCATATTTTAAGAAATTGAAGTCCTTTGACTTCTTATCATAGTCATACTTAAAATGTGAAGACTCTGCATGACCTAGCATTGGATGGTGTCTCACAAATGGACCAAGTCTCCTGTTGATAATTACCTGGTATAATTTAAATGAATTAATGAGGTTTAACTTTCTTGTCCCCTTTTCAGTATTAAGAATAAAAAAAAATCAAAGGCTTATACATGCTAATGGTGTTTTCCCACCTGGGGCACTTAATTTGGATCAATCTTAGGTAGGTACTAAAGGAAGCAAATGTGTATAGATTGACTAATAGGCATTCAAGTATCTGAAACAGGTTTTAGACCTAATAAAAATGTATACTCAAAGAGGCATTTTACCTTAATATCAGAGAAAATATTCCACTGGCAAAAGGTTTTGTGTTGTGAATATAGTGCTTCTCCATCACCCTGATAACAGGAGTCCTCCAGTTCTTGACATTTAAATCTATCCTGGACCTGGCCTGGGAAACTCAGGGGAATAGTCTTGCAAGTGAGTGGACTAGAAAACATAATAAACAACTCCTTTCCATCACCATGTTCTATGGCCCAATGATTCAGTGAATCTCAAGGCTACGTGTACTTAGGGTTGCACTTTAGATAGAATTCTCACTTCTAGTGAAATGTTTTACATTTCCTTCCCTCTTAATTTTGTTTCATAGCCAAAGACATCCACATGAAAATCTTGGTATCTTTTGTTTAGTAATTCATCCATCCTATGGTGCCCTGCTTACCTGAAGTCACATAATCCTTTATGTGTGCTCTGGCACCAGACAAATTGTTTATGTGATAAACCACAGGACTATCCTGTAGTTTCTGTGTTCTGGTGGATATATGTCAGAATTAAAGCTTTTTGGTGGTTGTTTGGAACATATCATTATTCACAGAATTGTTCTTAGACCGCATTTGGAAGGTAGTTAACTCTGAAGTACTCAAATAATCATAAAAATAATGCCCAGCTATTTCTACCAAGATAGAACTTATTCTGGTGTTATATATGTTGTGTTAAATTCATATTCGAGTTGCTAATCAGTAAAATCTAAACCACTGCCCTCTTTACCCTGAATACATGTTTTTCTCCCCAACATTTCTAAACATGCGAAGGAAGCAGCAATCCACCACATATGGAACAGCATGTCACAATTGAGGACAAAGATGAAACCTCCGACTGATATTACCAAAGAGATTTTATAAATGGCAACTAAAGTAACAACACACCTGAAATGTACTTGTCACCAAAATTTAAACCTCTTCTTTAATAGGTTAATAAAAAGTGTTGTAAGGGTCCAGGAGAGAAGGCACTCACTCTTTCATAACTTGCAGTAAGTATTTGGAGCTTAATAATTCATCTAAAGAATAGCACTACCCATTGACTTCTTCGTTAGAGTCTAAGAATATCTGCAAGGCAAGTGTTTTATATCCTTTTTGATGTAAATGGGAAAGATTTCACAAAAGTAAGTATATGTTTTAACATGAGTTATATTCAGGATGCTGTTCTATAAGACCAAAAAAAAGGGGGGGAGGGGGAAGGAAGTACTGAAGACTTCTTTTTAATCTTACCTATCACATTGGATTTTTTTCCTCTTCTCCCTCCCCCAAGTGCCTAAAAATTGAAGTGGTCAGAGTTTTAGGGGCTAAATTTGTAAATGTTACTTCACTTAATGATTAAATTAAATATAGATTCCTACATTTCATGATAAGAATAATATCTGCCTGAAAATCTTAAATCGGATATGCTTTTCTTGATTTCCCCAAATCAATTGATCACTTTATTGCTTTCATGCCTTGATGACAATTTTGTGCATGGCAAGGTCTCATGGATGCTCCTTTAAATCAATATTTAATTGTATGTGTACACAGTATATATCAGAGCCAGCACATACATGTATACCATGGTGTGTATGTGTGATGTATACCATGGTGTGTGTGTGTGTATGTCTAATGCTCAGAAGAAAAAGGTAAAGAATTGGTCACCTAAAGACTGGAATAGTCAAGACTAATTGGCAAGGAACCACCAGTCCTAATCCGTGGTTCCTACCATAGCAGATTCCATAAGTGTTGTTGCAAAACAAAAACAAAAAAATTAAATTGTTTCTTATTCTTTGTCTGACTGGAATAAAACTGCAATGCATACCTTCCTCAGTAATGGGTGAGGGGGACAATTGGATTGTCTAGGCGGTATACCCAGTAACGAAATGACTGAAATCTGTACATTAGACACTAAGCTGTAGAGAGAGTTCTTCTTGGATCATGATTCTTAGGGAATCTCCCACTGTCTCTCTCTGTTTCTGTCTCTGCTTTCTTGTCTCTGTCCCTCTTGCACACACACGCACACACGCGGGGTGAAGGCACGTGATACTGCCTGTTTCAGTCTCTTTTTTTCACCTCGGTTCACTCAGGAGAGCAGAGAAGCAAGGGCTAGAGGTGGCTGAAAGGGCAAGGATGGCAGTGGAACCCGGGAGGAAGCGCCGACGTCCTAGTCGCGGCCGGGGACAGCGTCCACCCAGCCGGAAGCAAAGTGGGTGGCGCAGTACTCGCGGCACCCGCACCCTTCGCCCGGATGCAGGACGTGGTGGGCGCCCCGGCGGTCCTGGCCCAGGCTCCTGGAGCGCCGCTGTGCGTGCGATCCATGCAGATGGCTAGTGTGAAAACAAGTGGGGAGAGCCTGAGCAGAAAGGACTCCAGAACAGGGACGATTTAAAGCCCTGTTTATCCGTGCTAGGGTGTGAGCAAACCTAGCTCCGAACCGAGGGCACCGGGATTGGGCTGAGCGGCCGGGATATTGGGGACCCTTCGCATTCACCCGGCGGCGCTTCTCCGCCCTTCTGGCCCGCTGGCCCCAGGCTCCAAGGACTGCTCCGCGACGGGAGTCCTGGAGAGAAGAGAGTAAACACCGGGCCCTCGGGGCGGCCCTCGGGGAATGATTGCAAAGGGAGACACGAAAAATAAATCAAACGACAGAGCCGCCCCGCCCCCTCCCGGTGCTGTTTCTCCCGGCGGCGCCACCGGTCCTGCAGCCTCCGGCGGGCCCGCGCCCGCTGCACCCCCCACGCCCAGGGGGACTGCAGCCCGGGCCAGGCAGTCCGAGACCGCGCCTCGGAGCTGGTCCTAGGAACGCGCCTCGCCCTCCCGCCCCGCCCGGCCGGGTCCTCGGGCGGAATAGAGCCCTGCTTTGCTCTTTTCGTTGGCCAAGCACAATTGTGTTATCGGAGATAATGAATTCAATCCCCATCAAAGGGCATTAGGCTCGCCCGGACCCCGGAGTTGCTGATGCTTTTTTTTTTTTTTTTTTTTTTTTAAACTAGGAATGAAAGGCTGTGGAAAAAAAAAAAAAATTCTCTGGGGGAGCCTTTCCCCTGATCGCCGCTTTTGAAGTGAAGGGGCCCGGCCATTGTTGTTCACCTCGCGGCCCATACGGCTGAATAAAGCCTGGGCTTTTGATGGGCTGAGAACCGCCTCCGCAATGAGCGCCACGTCGGGCCGCGCGGCCTGCGGGCAGCATATGTCTCGGGGCGCCCGGGCACCGTCTGGCGGGCGGGGCGGCAGGCCGGGCAGGGAGGGGGCTCCGCCTCGCGATCGGCCTGGGAGGCAGGGACCAGGCACAAGGCCCGCACCCTAGTAGACGCGTCCCTGGGGCCCCAAGGCGTCCAGCCCCGAGGTCTCGGTTTCTCGCGTCCACTTCGTGGCTCTACGCAGGGGTTCCATCATCTGTGGTTAATCAGTTAAGACCTCTGACTGGGAGGCCAGCCTTTTAGTGCTGAGGGTGGGGAAGGCAGGGATCTCGTGAGCTCAGCCAGCTTTTATTTTTAAACCATTGGAACCGAGCAACTAAGTCTGGCTTAGCTAGAGGTTGATGCGTCTGAGAAGGCGGACCCCTCCGAGAGAGGCATCCATACCAGACGCAGTTAAGATTTTTCGCCTGTGTCTCCACCCCGCGCAGCGCGACAGGGCTAGGGCTGCAGGCGGGCGTGAGGGACACGCGGAGGGTAGGCACGCCCGCCGCCCACTTGGCCGGTAGGACAGTTTCTCCAGCGTGCTCTGCGTTCCGCCTCGCAGTTCTGAACCCAGGACAGAACATTAGCATCAGATCACCTTTTCCAAAAACTTGGTGCACGCATTTAATTAAGTTTACTTCCCGTGCCCTCAACGTGAACTTTTCCCACCTCTGTTCGCATCCCGGACGTTTCCCCTTCCCTCCTCCCTACCCCGCCCGTCCCAGGCCTCCCTCCTCTGAAGTCTTTGGCCCAAGGAGCAGCAGCTAGAGCTTTCTGTTCCCTTCCGGGTCTCCAACCCCCGCCACCTACCCACCCACCCCCAACCACCAAAGGATCCGGGTTATCCGCCCCATTAATATATTAGCCAGGCATAACAAAAGGAAGCACGTGTCGGCAGAAGGCAATGACTGCAGGGAGAGGTGAGGAAACCTGGCCAGTGCCCTGCGCTGCAACACGGCTCATTGCATTTAGAGCTCATGAATCGACCTCCGCCTAGGCAAAATCGGTGAAAGATGCGGTGGGAGTTGGCGCTCTGGACTGAGCCGATGTTGGGTTAGGCGTTTGTAGCTGGGCCATAGGAGTGAAGAAGCTCCAGGCTCCCACTAGGGACTCAGAGCCAGGGGAACGTGCAAAGAAAATCAGCTAAGAGTGTAGCGCTAGATGGGAGCCTCCTTCCTCCCTAGTGCATAATGGGTCCTCAAAATTAAATATGTAAATGAAACAAACCACCATAAAACCCTTACATTCTTCTCATTAAATTACTTATGTTTTAAAATAACAGCTCTTTGAGAGGAAAACAAAACAAAACAAAACAAAACAAAACAAAACAAAAAAAACTGACCTGTGACATGATTAGACGAGCAGAGGAGCAACTAAAATTTCATGGGAGAGAAGGGAAAAGAAACTAAAGAGATTTCCAATTGAATACATTGTTCCCTATCTCCAAGCACTACTTTGGTGGGGTGTGGGTGGAGGGGGTATTTCCAGGTTGTTTTTCTGGGTTTCTAGGGTTTTAAAGAAAAAGCCCCTGATGTAATCTTGAGGAAAGAAGTAGAAAGTCAACCCAGGGAAACATCACACTTAGAACTGAGTCAGGCCTGCCCTAGTGTTGGCAGTCCAGAACTTGATCTTGATGTGACTTGACCAGCATCCCACCTGAATTCCACGCCCTCAGCACCTATTCCATTTAAGCCTTTTTCTTCCCAGATTTTGGGGGAGAATATTCTGTTTGTATACTCTACATTGACTAGAACCCCAAAATATCATGAAGTGGCATCTAGAAGGAGAGATGCTTCTCACTCTCTGGGGCTACAGAGAGGGAGTTTATGCTCACCATGAGCTTTGCTCCTACACTGTGCGGTCACAGCTGACATAATTGGAGAAATGAGGAAGTTAGAAAAAAGAAAGGTAGCAAGTGAGGATTTCCCCTTGTCAGATTTTTAAAAAAATGTTTATGGTAGGAAAATGCATGCCTTTTACAAGGTAAAGTTGAAATGGATGGGTATTTTCCAGCTCCATATTGCTTGCTAGGATGATGAACGGAGGGGTTAGTGGAAAGGTGAGAGCTGCAGTCTGAGCTGTCCAAAGTTCAATGAACCCAGCTAGACTGGGAGCTAAAAGAGAAACACCGATGAAACCATTACGGTCTTAAACGTAACTATTTGGAAGAAGAAAACCCAGAACATTGAAGGTAATCTGTTATTACATGTTATTCAGATACACCAAATAGGATCAGTGGTAGAATATAAAACTTGCAGAAACAACTGCTTTAAAAACAAAAACCAAAACCTTGTATCTCCCCAAACAGATTCCATTTCTAAATGGGAAGGTTGTAAAATCTTCCATTTTATTACATTCTTACTCCCATGGGTTTCTATTGATGCTAATGATTCTGTTTGAGAAAATCTTTCTAAATTTCAGCATGATTTCATGACCTATGCAGCCCAAGATAGCTTACAAATAATCAACTTTTGCAGGTAATTATCTTGAACTAATTACACATTATCTTAAGTCCATTTAGTTGCAAAACACACTATACTACAATACAAATAAGCAATTAAGATTTGATTTTTGGAAATTTACTAAACATCTATTAAATAATTTAAGCAATTTTATCTTTTCAATGACTGTTTCCTATTGACATATTGAGGTATCACATTAAAATACATTATAGCTAAATGTTCTACAATATTACTGCTAAATCAACAGAAAACCAATTGATCTTGAGGAAAGGTTAATTAATTTGGGCTACAGGTCTCCTACTTTGGTCTGCATTGAAAAGAATTTGTATTGATCACAGAAAAATTTTGCAAAAAAAACTTAATAAACATTTTTGTAGGATTGAGATCATTTTTTAAAAGTGCTAAAACAAGACTTTTAAATGTTATCACTCCAGGAATTCTTTTCTGCTATGGTTCATTCAAATCTTAGACTCCTGAGAAAAGTAATGTTTTTTATACTTTCAGTGAAATCAGTCGAGTATTCTAGGCTTCAGAAAATGAAAACAGAAGTTAAGAACATTAATAGGATTGTTTGTTTAATCCCTCCTCCCTTAATAATGCTTACCAGTTTATTCTGCTATAAAGAGTTCACGAAGGGACAGATGGAAATTACATTTTATCTGTGACGTAAACAGTTTAATAGCCATCATGTAGAAAACAGACCGAGCTGCCTTCTACTTGGGGACACTTCTAAGTTGTGTAGTTTCTGGTGAGCTTTCCCCCTAGCCCTAGCCGTGTCTAGTTGTCTTCTCTTTTTATCAATTTAAAAAATGGGTCAGGCCCGGAACAAGGTCAAAGTTAACATGTGAAGTTCTTTTCCCCAGGACTATACTGACGCCCAAAACATTTTTCTTTTTCTTTTTTTTTTTTTCTAAAAGTACTTGGTGGCGGCGTCGTCACCGGATCGGAGAGCCTCGGAAGCTGTGCCCCAGAGGGTCTGCAGCAAGGTTTTCTCTTCTCCCTCGGTCCCTCCCCAACCGGAGACCCCTCCCCCATCTCCAGGGAAATTCCTCAATAAAGCGAACCCGGTGCACCGCGGCTGAGTGGTCAGCATCCCCTTTCCGCCCCATCTGCAGGAACGAGTGTCCGAGGTGAAGAAATATAGAAATTCGAAGACGAAAAGGGGGGCGGGCGGGGGCCGGGAAGGCGGCGCGCTCCAGGAGGGTCGTCGCAGCACTCCCTCGGAACCACAGATGTTTTCCTCCTGGCCCTGGGGCGCTGCGCCCCAGCTCGGGGCGTTCCGGCGTTTGTGTGTCCCGGTTTCCGAGGAAGGGATTACGCAGCGGGAGCCACCGCGGCTACGCGGGCGTTGGGGCCGCGGGAGCGGTAAAGCGACGCCTGGCCTTCTTTGTTGACTTTTAGGTCTCGGGCTCGACAGAAGATTTATTCGCGAGGAGGGGAAAATGCCCAAACAATACAGAACTAACTGCACTTGTCACCCCGAGATGCCTGCGGTCCTGCTCTGTCCCTCTTCCCCGGCAACCGCCCGCCCGGCCCCAGTCTACGCCCTTCCTAGCGCGCGGGGCGCAGGTCGCCCAGACGCTGCAGAGCAAGGTGCCCGGAGGTGCTTTACTGCTCAGAGGTGGCAGAAAAGCGCGTGAGAAGCCCACGAAACCAGGTCCCCGCCACCCACCATCTAGCTACTCAGGCAGGTTTCCAAAGTGGTCTCTGCCAGCAGCCCGCCGCGCCTCGCCCCCCGCGAGCCCAGCAAAAGTCTCCGCCAAGTAAGAGAGAGCGCGGAGGCCCGCTTAAGCCTGCGGGGTGAAGCAAGACATTGATACTGCTAGTATGTTAGAGAGGGAAGTGAACATCACCGAGGGGAACGCACCAAAGTTAGACGATTTAGATTCAGTGAGGCTGGTAAAATTCCTCGGTCCAAACCACGGCCTTATGTTACATTTGGAATTCGAATTTGCCAACGCGTTTGTTTGCCCGCTATAGAAATATAACTATTGAGACTGAAAGCTTTTTCCTCTTTTTGGGACTTTAATGTCTTTCCCAAAGGCC
>PITA01001137.1:178687-212760 GCA_004023965.1 Spilogale gracilis
CCCCCCCCCCCCCCCCCCGCCTGGGACTACAAGTCCCATCAGTTTGTGTAAATGTATCTGTAATGTGTGGATCTACACAGATTTCTCAGAGCTACCGTCGGAAACTCATTCTTTTGTGCAAAGTTCTCATCAGCAGCAGGACCTTGGTTTCATTTGTGAAGTACACGGATGCTTAGCTTCCTTGGCCTGGCCTGTTCGTGGAACTTTCAGTGCTAATGGTCTTCCTTGTTCCTTCCCGCGGTGATTCTCCAACGCCCTCTTGGCTCTTCACAAACATCGAGCATGCCTAGGGTATTATGTATGGGTAGTGACAACTTAGTAATAGCTTTTATGGTACACAAAAAGCCGGTGCCTAAAGGAGGGCGCTTTGGGCACCGGCTTTTTGTGGGTCATTTTTATAGGGGGTCAATTAAAATATCAAATATTCTTTGACGTTTATCCCATTTCCTAAACCTACTAGAGCTCATCTTTAAAAAAAAAAAAAAAAGAGGGGTGCCTGGGTGGCTCAGTTGGTTAAGCGACTGCTTTCGACTCAGGTCATGATCCTGGACACGCAGGATCGAGTCGCGCATCAGGATTCCTGCTCGGCGGGAAGCCTGCTTCTCCCTCTCTTAGTCCCTCTGCTTGTGTTTCTCTCTGTCAAATAAATAAAATAAAATCTTTAAAAAAATAAAAAGAAAGAAAAAAACAAGTCAACTTAAGAAGAAGAAAAAACGCCTATAGCGGGAAGTCCAAAGTAAAGTTTTTCCGGGCTTCTTCAAAGCCCAAGACTGGTGGTAAAGTGTGGACTCTGCCAACTTTAGAGCCCTGATCCAGCTAGGGATTTACTGGGTCGCCGCCCCGCGGGGAATGGGCTCACAGTACCTCCGGGGGTTTGTGTGTGGGGGGGGGAGGGAGGATCCTTCCGCACACGCCCCCTCCCCCGCCCGCGAGCTCCGTCTGGGGAGTCTGGAAGCCCGCAAGCCTACCTTGCCTGAGATTTTAGTTCGCAGAGCTGACTGCCTGAGGGGGAGGAAAAGGGGCAGCTCGGTTAGCTCCCAGCCTCTCTTCATCTCAGTGGCGGAGTTCCAAGACACCTAACACATTTAGGAAGGGAAGCTCTAGGTACTCAGACGCCAGTCAGTCAGTCATTTCGCAGTTTTCAAAGCGAATCATCAGGGTCGGGCCATGTCTCTGATTTAGAAGACATTCAACAAACAAGCAAATAAATGACACCAAGCTGCTGTCTCCGGGCTGCTGGCCGGTAGGTAGCCAGGTGATAGGCCTGGCTACAGCAGTCAACTCTTCGGTTACAAATCTCTTCCCCAAATAGGCCCTGTCTACGCTTTTCAGAAGGGTGTGCTCTGCTTTCCGGGAAACTGGACCTGTCTTTAGACTCCGAGAGGCTGCGTGGACTGGAAGCAACAGGGGCCACGAGGGCGGCCACGTGGCGTCTCCTGGGGAGTCCCAGGCCAAGGACTCACGGCTAGGATGGGTCTGCGCGAGCCTTGGGCGGCCCAAGTAGAGCGGAGGGCGGGCTCCTGGGGCGGAGGGGCGGAGGGAGCCGGAGCTGGTGGGGCGCGCGGAGCGTCCAGGTGGCCTTGGGCGGAGGAAGCGGCTCCGCCCTTCCCGGAAGCTGCGCCTTCTCCGCCTTTGGGGTCCGCTACTGGCGCAGTCTGGCGGTGGCGGCCGGCGGTACCAGATTCGCCGGCCAAACCAAGGCCACCTCCTCTTCCCAGTATTACCTGTCTGGGACCCCTTCCGCAGATCTTCACCGGGGCTAGGAAGAAACAGAGGGGGACGACGGAGAGAAACAGCTCGCTCTTCAGGCCATGGGTCCAGCGGGCTGTCTGTGGCAGCTCCGGGGTCTTTCCCGTTTAGCAGGACCCGGGGTGGGCATTGAGCAGAACCGGGGCGGCGGGCCTCTGCGGTGCCCTCGGAGCCTCCTGAGAACGTCCCTGTGTGGTTCCACCTAGTCAGCCCCCTATCTCCGCCGACCTCCCTCCTTCCAGGCGGCGATGGCCGGGTCTCGACGGTCGCAGGCCCAGCCACCCTCGGGGCAGGGTGGTTCGAGCTTCTCCTCCCCCCCGTCCCCACCTGCCACCCAGATGGGAAGCTTAAATCCGTCTGCCGGGGAGAATCAGATGCCCTGAAACGAAGACCCATTGTCCTTCACGGGGTTCAAAGCGGACCTGGACTGGGACCCGAGTCGGTTTAGGACTGAGGAAGGCCCGGGACGCTGAAAGCAGCTGTTTGCACTTGCGCGCGACTGGCCTCCTCTGACCGAGGTGTTTGTCCGAGCCCGGGAGGGGGCCTGGGGCCGCGAGAGGGCGGACCCCAGCGCCTGCCTTCAGCCTTCTACCCGCCACGCGGGAGGTGCGGCAGCCTAACACTTGGGGGCCCACCTCTGCCAGTCTGAGGCGCCGGGGCCCAGGAGAGGAGAAACGCTGAGCTCCTGTTCTTTCACGGCCTCTCTTCTTTTCCTTTACTTTTTTATTTTCTCATACCTTCCTTTCTCTGCCCTTCCTTCTATCACTGTGTTATTAATCAAGAAATTAATTCACAACTCACAAGGCATCTGACCCGCAGTAGGTAGGGGCCATGGCCCTGGGACCACCTAATCGGCCTCTTCCAGCGGTTTCGAGCAGAGTAATCTCAGGATTCCGGCCGAAGCCTGGTGGGTGTTTGTACTGGGGGAAAAACTTCTGTTGAAACATTTTAATCCCAATTCTTTATCTCTGGGTTTGTCCTTTTGGTCACTGTTTCTGGAGCCGCCGCGGAATTTCTGAGCGGCCTGGGGTGCAGCCGGATGTAGGAGCCGGAGCTGCTTCTTAACCAGCCTTGCCCACGGGCGACAAAACCGTCTCTCTGGCCCTGAGCTAGCATTGCCCTGCCAAAATCAACTCGCATTTTCATATAGTCAAATGAGAAAGATTGGGAAGGGCGACCTGCCCTCTTGGGCAATCATTGGCCTTGGAAAGAATAAGTGTCCCGGTACCGGCAGAGAATGGGAACCTTCCTTCCTCGAGGCCTGGGTAGCAGACGTGGCGCCCCCGACCAGGCCTGAGTCCCCAGGCAATCCCGCATCTCTAGGTAGCCTGTTCTCCAAGTTACCGACTGCTTTATTCACAGCGGTCACTGCCAGCTCGAGGAAGTGCCTAGTTCCAGCTAGCCTCTCCTCACCCCTGTGCGTTTCTTCAACGCTGTATCTGCTCAGTGTTGCCCACACTTTCTTCTAGCTGCTTGAAAACAGCTAGGGTTGGAGTCCTAGAAGAGGGACTGGAAATGAATATACCAGATAAAGAGTTGGAAAATTAAGGAGGAGCGTAACAAATTTTCAGTCTGAGAGCAGAGAGGGACTAGTGTGATTGAGACCCGACTCTGTGTCACTTACTAGACAGGTCCTTTGAGATTCCGGCATTTCCTCCACCTGCTGCTCCAGGTGTGCAAGAGCTGGGAGCCTGAAGCCTGGGAATTTAACTCTACCCCACCAGCAGAAGCTGGGGCTAATAGGGAGCCAGTGATGGAAACCTAGAGCCTGAGAGAACTCTAGATGTCATCTCTCTTCGGGAGGCTGCCATCTTAAACTTAAATCCTTCTCCAATGGTGAATAAGTTTTTAGCTTCTCAGTCCCTGAACTCCAGCTCTCCAATCCACCCATCTCTCCCTCCCTTCCCCCACCACACACACACACACACACACACACAGAGAGAGAACCAGGAGCTTTCCCACGGCCTCTTACTTGGCCCCGGTGGTTTAACGTTAGCTATTCAAATGTGATTATCCTCAAATTTACATAGTTTTATTTAACAGATGATTTTGTAACAATAACATAAATCATATCCAACATATCGGAGGAAAGGTAAAAATGCATTCTAGTCAAGCTTTTTTCATTGTATTCATCTTCCTGATTTAACCCCAAAGTTTAAAACCGTTCATTGAACTGACAAAAAGACAAATTTATTGGATGGCTAGAGGGAGGTTACATTCTTTATTCAAAATTAAAATTCTATTGGAAGACACTGGTGAGTGGCTGCTTCTGGCCTTCCAGCAGCTATCACAGAGCTAGCATCAGAGGAAAGTTTTGTTTTAAAAATAGTGCATTTGTTTGGAGTTGTTTGATTTTCTTGGTCCTATAAGCCACACAGTAAAACTCACACTGTAGTGAGTTTGCTTCTGAACAGAAACACTAGGAAGAGGTCTCACTGGTATCATTCCCTTTTGCTGGAATACCAGCAAGACTTGCAGGAGCTTTGACAACTTTCTAAATGCAGTCTTCGTGATTGCCTACTATAATGGTTCAAAAGAGGGAAAGGCAGCTGCCAACATTGAGCTTCACTTGTGATGTCCAGCGCAGCTTCCCTGGTTCTTGGTGAGGACGTTGCACGTATTCCCAATTAGCTGAGCTCTGCTTTCTCCTTAGGTCCACATCTTAATCTACATTCCTACCAGGGTAGTATGGTTCTGAAAAACATATTCCATTTGTTTCTCTTCTTTTCTTTTCTTTTCTTTTCTTTTCTTTTCTTTTCTTTCTTTTTTGTTTCCCCCACTGGACTAGAAGATCTGTGGGGGTGGGGCCTACAGTCGCCAGTGCTAGAGCATAGTACACTTTCAATAAAGATTTTGTTGACTCAAAAAAAAAAAAAAGATTTTGTGGACTCATAAATGCCCCAGTCCAGATGCTGGCCAGGCTGGTGTCACATGGAAAAGATGCTGTAGCCTAGAAACCTCGGCCACCTGACTCCACAGTCTCTAAGTGAGAGGACCCTAGGGACCCGTCTTAGCCCAGGGAGCTGTTTAATGAATGAACCAACAGAGGAATGACTGGATGGATGGACAGATGCTTCTGGCAGAAAGGCCAGGATCTCAGAGCCCTATAATCTCTGAGCGTCCAGGCCCACTGCGCATGGCTCTTATCCTGGCAGAGATGCTTGATTTTAACGAAAATCATCCGGGTGATCAAGTCAGAATGATCCACCTCCCGGGTTTCTGGACTTAGGCAGACCCAGCAGCATCCCCACCTCATTTGCCTATCTAGGACGGTCGACGTGTGACCAAAGGCAAACATTTCACTTTTGCCTCGCTGTGAAAAGGCAGCAGCAGAGCCTTTCAATAGCAGATATTGATTAAAAAGTTAAAGAACCCCGTCAGCTTTCCATCAAGCAGAATGTTTCACTAGGAACTGCAAAGGAAACGCCCGCGTTTGAATAATATGTTTAAATTGGCAAGCAAAGGAAGCCAAGCCCACGCGGTGCGAGAGAAAAGCCTTGAGGCAGAGCTGTTAGTCCGGGGTTGTGTGCCTGGGTTAACAAGCACGCCGCGCCCCGCATTTCCACCCTGGCGCTGGAGGGCGCCCAGGAAGCGGGCCACAGGTTGGTCCGGGTTTGCAAAGCGAGAGTCCCTGATAGGATCCTCCCGGGTGCCCGGCACTCAGCGGGCCTTGGTGGTGGCAGCGAGCTTGAGCTGGGAATTATCAGCCATTTACCTTAATTGACCTCCCTGTCTTTAGGATCTAAAGCATCTTATTCCACACGCTTTCCTTGCGTGATGTAATGATTTCCTTAAAGGTCCACCCAACCTCTCAAAATCTGCCGTGTTGTTGCAATGTATTAACTGGAGACCTCTCGTGTCAACTTCTTCCGAAGTTTTATTTGCCATGAAAGCATGCGTGGGAATCCTTGAGTGAGGGAGCGGGTCTGCCTCCTTTTCTGAACTACCCGGGAGCGCGAAACTGCAGCTGCATCTGTGACTTTGAGGTCCGGTCCCCCTGCCCCACAACGCGCCCTGGGGGGTGTGGGGCTCCCGGGGATCTGTGCCACGCTCTCTGCTCTTGGCGGCTCCCCACTTGCACCCCGGTCACTGTCCGCAGGGAACCTGGCCTGGGAAGTCAAGTCGAGCCCCACTTGCCTTGGAGACTTAGGGTACTAGCAGATCTAATGTAGGTTTTTCTTTCAAGCTTCCAATGATGAAGTTGGTGGCATGGATCCCACTCTCCTCACCCCACTGGCCTCCTCCCACCAAAATACCTTCTATTGTGAATCTCTAGACTCCTCTGACCTCTTCATGACCCTCCTCTCATACCCCGCCAAGAGAAGTGGTTTCAATAAATAAAGCACAGTGCTGGGGTTGAAGGTCAGTTTACACTGGGGCAGAAGCTTCTAAAACTCCTGCAGGTGCTGGAATGGGAATAAACCAGACCATCATCCTAAGAGATGAGAGGAAATGAGGGGAAGGGAACCCAGTCTTGGAGTGGGTAGCGGTAGGTGGTCAGGAGCCTGGTGATGATTAGTCACAAATTCGTGATCCAACCATTCGACCTCAAATTTTCTGGGGAAACCGGGCAGATCCTTCGGGCCTCAGTTTCCTCCTTTTCCAAAACAGCTTGAACTCAGTTCGTTCTGGCAGCCGTCAACTGTAGGAAGGAAGCCTGGAGTGGCTGGAGCAACAGTCTGGCCTGATCACTCCCCACTCCCCTCCCTCCCCCTCCTCTCCACCCCCAACCACCCCGGAGGGGGGTGGAAACCAGAAGGGGTGTGAATTTAGGATGGGGACTCCTGGGGTGCTGGGCACAAGGGAGTGGATCTGCTCTGGGAGAAGCAAGCGTCTCTCCCTGAGGGACCCAAGGTGCTTCGAGAACAAGCCCCAGGAAGAAGAGTTCCCTCCCTTTTGCTCTGGTTTTGTGTTCTATGTTTCATGGTAACTTTGGGGCAAAAACCTTTCCGTTTTTCACTTCCCAGCTTCTCCAAAAACAACAATTGGTAGGAGAGAGCAGAGAATGTCTTCCAATTCCCAAGCCCAGGCAAAGCCTCCTGGGCTAGGAGGCTGCGTAGTGTTCTGCTCACTCCTCTGGGCAGGGCTAGTGCCTCTGAGGCTAAGCCTTTCTGAGACTGTCTCTTATTACCCAAATAAGCTCCAGCCTGGCTTGTTTGTCCAATTGACAGGGGCCCATAAGATTTGTGCTTAAGAGCAAGGGATTTGGAATGAGATCAGATTTCATTCTGTCCTCTGCAGGTGACTTGCTCTTTCTGAGCCTTCATTTTCTCAACTGTAAAAATGGGCTTATTAGTACCTACCTCATACCATTTGAGTACTGAGTAAATGTACTGAATTGTAACAAATAGAAAGAGGCTTCGCAGAACTCTGGGAGCCTGGGTGGTACTGGATGTTGAACACTTAGTGGCAAATAATGCGGTCCTGGGATCTAGGCGCACTCACCCCTCCCCTTTACAGGTCTTTTGCTGGTGGGCAGCAGTCCAGCTTCCTAGATCTTGTGGTCCCTCCTGGCTGCAGTTGGGCAAGGAGTGGGGAGCTTCCTTGAGGAGACTGAGAGCCTGGCGGCTTCCCGGGCTGCTTCTCATCTTCCATGGGGACCCTGCCTGGAATCTCTCCCAATATCCTCAACCTGGGCCCCCCAACTTCTAGGGAGTCCAGCAGTGGCAGAGGTCGGGCTTCCAAAGCTAGTGTGTGACTCTCCAGGGTCCCCGAGGTGGTAGACTTGCACCACTGCCCTGGGTATGGCAACCTCAACCAAGATCTGGGGCCTGGATCCAGCAGGTGTTCCAGTTGGAGAGATGAAGGGAGTGAGCCTGGTCTTCTCGAGGTCATTCTGCCTCAGCATCTGAACTTGGGGGGCTTGGAGATGAGAAGACAGGACCCTTGATTCACCCAGATATTTTCTTCTTTCTCTATTGCACCCCATTCATCACTTTCTCCCTCATGGACAGAGTTAGAAGAAACCACTTAGGGTCATTGGAGGAGTATCCCTTAGGACATTTTCTAAAACACTTAAAACCCAAGATGACATTACAGCAAGGGAAGTTTCATCCACATTTCTGAGAACTCTTTGACATAAATACCCTTAAAAAGGGACTTTCTGGAGTCCATCTGAAATGAAGCAAACATGCTGGGCTTATGATGGGTGCTTCAAATATTAAAGATTTTGAATATTTTCTTGCATGTGCAAGAAAACTTAGTGGGGTGCCAAGTCTTCATTAAGAAAAAACAGTATTGTATATAAAAAGACCAAATCACAAAAGACTTTTGCCAGATACAGATCCATTTGCAGAAGTGAAGATTCATGAGTTGCTTAATTCCTCCTGCTAAAGGGGCTCAGAAGACCTGGAGTTTCAGGGTGGATCCGTGGGACTCACATGAACAACAACCCACATTTCACACAGGGCTTGGATGGATTAAGAAGGTCCTGTGTACCCAGTTAGAACAGCCAAAATTAACAGGATAGGAAACAAGTATTGGAGAGGATGTGGAGAAAGGGGAACCCTCTTACACTGAGGATGCAAGCTGGTGCAGCTGCTTTGGAAAACAGTGTGGGGATTCCTTAAATAATTAAAAATAGAGTTTCCCTATGACCCTGAAATTGCACTACTGGGTATTTACCCCAAAGATACAGATGTAGTGAAAGGAAGGGCCATATGTACCCCAATGTTCATAGCAGCAATGGCCACAATCGCCAAACTGTGGAAAGAGCCAAGGTGCCCTCCAACAGATGAATGGATAAAGAAGATGTGGTCCATATATACAATGGAATATTATGCCTCCATCAGAAAGGATGAATACCCAACTTTTGTAGCAACATGGACCTGATCGGAGGAGATTATACTGAGTGAAATAAGCCAAGCAGAGAAAGTCAAGTATCATATGGTTTCACTTACTTGTGGAACGTAAGGGGTAACATGGAAGACAGTGGGAGGAAAGGAAATGTGAATTGGGGTAAATCAGAGAGGGAGATGAGGCATGAGAGACTGTGGACTCAGAAACAAACTGAGGGTTTTGGAAGGGAGGGGGAATTGGTGAGCCTGGTGGTGGGTACTGAGGACATGTATGGCATGGAGCACTGGGTGTGGGGCAGAAACAATAAATCTTGGAACACTGAAAAAATAAAATAAAGTATCATTTAAAAAAGAAGGTCCTGTGTATGAGGCTCTAATAAGATTTTGAATTCTGCTTCATTTAGTAATCAGAACCAGGTAGATAAAATAAAATATTTCCTTCACCAGAGAACAGAAAAATAACACATCTTCAAAGCTGATTAATTTTTTTTGGATTGGTACTGGGGGAGATACATTCAGGGGAAGTGGGCTGGTACACAGAAATCTCAGGCTGCGAGCAATTTCTGGCTAAATGCAGCTTCTGTTTTTACAGCTTACTTAGGGAGACCTGTTAGTTTTTCTAAGCATAAACCAGGCATTCGTTCTCTAAGCTCCATGTTTAGGCTACAAAGCATATCCAACAGTCTTACATACCTACCTTTAGAAAAGGAATGGTTTTGACCTCAAACTCAGCAAACTCTCTAGTGCATTACCATGCTTGGAAAACACCGAAGCAAAGCCCTTTGGAAGTGTAAAGGGTAACTGGAATGCTAAATACCAGCTACTATGTCCTAGAAAAATAAATCCTCAATTCTCAGCCAGGTACACCTGCTTTGGACCAGGCTTATTAGTGTTATTTGTATCTTTTCTTTTCAAATGAATAGTTTTACTCACAGAGTTTTCTTTCTGCTCAGTGCTTGCTATTTTTATCTTACCTTAAAAACCCTGAGATCAGGCCCGGCGCCAGACTTTGAGGCACCCCAGGGAAGGGTGATGCCTGGCTTCCCACAGCTCCCTTTCTGAACTCCACAAGCTCAGGTGTTAGAATCCCCCATCAGAGTTTAGGATCAGGAGAGAGACCTGTTATGTAGATCACCAAGGGATAAGAAGGGTAAGCAGGGTGTGAGGTGAGGGCTGAGGGTAGGCAATGCCAGGGGAGGACGGAAGGCAGGAGAAGCTGTTGCAGGAGATTAGTGTCTGTGGATTAAAGCAGTACAGGCAATTTTGGGTAATAGACTTTTCTGGTTATTCTGTTTTTTCTCTCTAGCCCCCTCTTCTTTCTACTCAAATCTCTGCCTCCGTTCTCTGCACATATGGTCCAGTTTTCCTTGCCTTTGGGCTTCCAGTTGGGTTTGGTCAATGTCCAGGCAGTTGTGCAGGAATGAAGGGCATCTAGCAAATGACATCTAGCAAAATGGCAACAGAAATCTATGAGTGATCCTATTCCTTTAGTCCCATGCAAGAACTCTATTACTAACCTTGTAATTTGATTGGCACAAAGTACACAGTGTTATTTTAATTTGCATTTTGAGATTACTACTGAAGTTGAACATTTTTATATTTCTACTGGCCATAAATATTTCTTCTTTTGGGAACTACCTTTCCACACCTCCTTTAGCCAATTTAAAATTTTGAGTGTTTTCTATTTCTCATCTAAAGAATATTAATCCCATGTTTGCTGTAAATACTGTGAGTTTTCCACCAGGTTTTCATTTGCATTATAATTCTGTTTATTTTTCAACACATAGATGCTTTTTAAAAAAATCCTTCAATATTTTAATCAGAGGTCTTGCCTTTTATGGTTTAATGCTTATAAGTCTTACCTTTACCTGCTACTCTTTTTTTTTTTAAAAAGATTTTATTTATTTGACAGAGAGAAACACAGCCAGAGGGGGAACACGAGCAGGGGGAATGAGAGAGGGAGAAGCAGGCTTCCTGCCGAGCCGGGAGGCCGATGTGGGACTCGATCCCGAGTCTCCAGGATCATGACCTGAGCCAAAGGCAGTTGCTTAAGCAACTGAGCCACCCAGGCACCCCACTGCTACTCTTATGTATAACAAAATCTTGCATCCAGTTGGAATTTATTTTGGTGCATAATGTAAAGTCAAAATATAAATTTAATATTTATTTTCCAAAAAGAGCTTTGGACAGGTCTTAATTATGAAGGGCCTTGAATTCTCTTTGGAGAACTTTGTTTGAAATTTGTTCTATGAGGATACTTTGAAGATGTGGCAGCTGAATTTTTGGGTCTTCGTTTACTTGCTATGCAGTGACTCCAATAGGAGGCTCCAAAACTAGAGGACAAAGAGGACTGGTGGTTTAAGAGTGACAAAAATTAGATGAAATTGTAGTGTTTTAATGATTGAGTAATTTCATGCTGCTCTTTGAGTACAATGCCTTTTTCTATATAAGATAGATCCCAAAGTATTAACATTTTCGTATGGAAGCATCACAATATCAACGATGAATTAGAAATACCTTTAGATCACTAAGTATTCCTTCTCTTCTTCCTTTTTCTTTTCTCTTTCCCTCCTCCCTCCCTCCATCCCTTCTTTCCTCCCTTCCTCTCTACCTTCCTCCCTTCTTCCTTCTTCTCTGTTTCTCTCTCTCTTTCTTTCTTTTAGACCTAGAATAGAGTTCCTAGCACAGAACTGATTGCTAGCTAGGAGATCAAAGGTAAATCCTTGATCTCTTTGAACATCAGTAACTCACCTATAAAATGAAGATGATAGTATCTAGCTCATGGATTGTGTTATCCTATGGTATGAATGCCTAAAAACTTTGTTACCATTTTGTATTATAAGGGTATTCATGAACAACATTTATTTACCATACAAATTGCTTCCTGACCATATGATAGACATGTTTCAGGGCTACATTCATTTAAAAGTTTTTCAATTTTAGGAATATGACCTATATGTTATTTTTATGTAGCATCCAGGATGATACCAAGAACAATTCACACTTAGCTCTTTGGTTATTTGCTTATTATTTTAATTAGCAAAGGAAAGTGATGTACTTATTGTCTTTAGGGGTTACTTCCACACGTAGGGAGAAGCTGCCCTCAAGGAGCACCCACAAGGCGGTGATATGTGATGTGGGTGCGGTGAAACCGCAGAGACAGCAGATCTTTCTCTGTAGAATGCCTCTCCTCTTGTGGACACTCCGCAACCATTTTAAACTCATTATGTTGGGGAGTAAAGCAACAGACCTTTGAGGTAAGATTATTATCTCCATTTTACAGAGGAGGGTTGCAGAATCCCGGGGAGCAAAGCAACTGGCACAGTTGGCAGAACTGGGTACCCCTGCCTGGCTCTGTGTCCGGAGAGTGGGGGCTTGCCTCAGGGAGGCATGAGAATGTCTGAGTGTATCTACCTCCACAGCTGGGCTGCTTCGAGGCCCAGCACCAGCGAATTGTGCAGCAGAGTAGTCTTCTATCTTGAATTTTTGGGAAGCATCACTCTCAGAGAGGACTTCCAGAAGGTTTTATCTGATCCCCTTTATTAGTTGCCTGAGTATTTGGAAAGGAAAAGGATGGTAGAAAGTAGAGCAATATAAAATTAACACCTGAGGGCCATTAAGTACCAGGCACTGAGCAAAGCAGCTTCATTTACATGATGCCCTTTAACTGGGGTTTCTTTTTGGTTTTTAATATAATAGTAATATATAACATAGAAAAGCAAGCAAAATAGAAAACAGTCATTTATCACAAAGAGAAAACTCAGACAGCCATCACCAAGGTTAAAACGCAGAACAGTGCTACCATCCTAGGACGACTCCTTGCAGCGTCCACCCACTCACCATCACCTTCTCCATTCCCAAGATGACTACTATTTTGACTCTTACGTTTATTACTTTTTTGGGGGTATTTTTTGTAATACAGCAACTGAGCATGCATCTGCAAGCCCTATAGCTTTTTCTGTCTTGGTTTTTAAACCTTATATGATGATTTCACTCAAATGTGGAATTTAAGAAACAGAAGATATGAATGTAGGAGAAGGGAAGGAAAAATAAAATAAGATAAAAACAAAGAGTGAGGAAAAGAGACCCTTAACTATAGGAGAGAAACTGGGTGGGGAGATGGGGTAACTGGGTGATGGACATTAAAGAGGGCAGTTGATATAATGAGCACTGGGTGCTACATGCAAATGATGAGCCACTAAATTCTATCCCTGAAACTAACACATTATATGTTAACTAACTTGAATTTAAATTAAAAAAAATCAATAAAATAAACCTTATACGAATGGATTCATGCAACGTGTACTCCCTATGTTTGACGTATCAGCTCATAGACTCATCTATGTTGTTTCCCACAGATGAAGGTTGTTCACATCCTTTATTGCATTTTATGAATATACCGCAATTAATTTATGCACCCTACTTTTGATGGACGTTTGGATATTATATTTAAGTTTCTAGCTATCATGAATGAAACTGCTATGAATATTGATGTACATATTTCTTGGTGCATGTTTACATGCATTTCTAATGGGAGTGGAATTGCGGAGTCATAGAGTATGTGTGTACTGGAGCTGGTTCCGCGAGGCAGAAACGCGCTGGCTCGGGAGCCATAGCGCGGAGGGATCTACAAGATCCAGAGACCGGGCGCCGGACGGAGGAGGACGCGCGGCTTGTTGCCGAGCAACGGAGCGCGTTCTTCCTTCCAGTAGAGCCTGTCCGAGCCCACCCCACCGCTCGGCGCCCAGAAGCGATTGGGTACACCGCGGGGCCGCGGCATTGTCAACCTTCTCGCCATCTGAATGGGAGCAGAGGCGTCCCGGCAGGCGGGTGAGAGGCGGGCTGGGGCGCTGGTGACTTCGTCTGGGAGGCTGAGGGAAGAAGAGGCAGCGATATTTGGGCGGGGCAATTTGTCTCTGGATCTGCCTCTTTAATCCACACTAATCTCTGAGAAAATCGGTGTAGAAAATAGGGCTGGGGTTGGAGAAGGGATTGGAGCTGCAGTGGGCTGGGACGCCCTCGGGGAGAGAGAAAACCTGGTGGAGCGGAAAGATAGGTACATTGTGACGACCAGGCTGTGGGGAAAGGAAAAGGAGTTAGGGAGGCAGAAGATAGGAAGGAATCGGAGGGAATGTGGCGACGGAGAAGGGTCACAACGGAGGGAATTTGATTTCCAACTGCCTGACCTTTCCTGGTATCCCTTGCCAGGAGCTGCTTGTTTTGGGCAAGCTTTACACACCATTAGGTGATCTCGTCCACTGAGGTCAGTGTGTCTAATTTTGGAATAGGAAGGTATTTTCTGAGAGGGGCCCCAAAACTGGAGGGCAGTAGGGAGTAGTAGGCTTCATGAAAGGATTTTCTAGCATCCAAGACCACACGTCCACAGTGAAACTATTGCGAACTACCACTGCAAGAGTTTAAGGGTTCCATAGTTCTTTTTATTACTCAACCTTCAAGTATAAAATTTCAACAAATTGTTTTTACCTGTTTACAGCTTTATAAAGGTATAATTTATATTCCATAAACCGTAGAGAATGTACGGATTAGTAGTTAGTATAATGTATTACAATATATATAATGTACAGGTGTGCTATTTGATGTTTTGACAGATGTACACACCTTCAAAACGATTACTGCAATCGAGACAACTGAATCTTTCCCCCCCCCCAAGTTTTAATTTAAATTCCTGATACCTGAACCTTTTCATTACTCTGCACCCTTTGGTATCCACCCGTTCTCATCTGCTCCTACTGCCCCCTACCAGCTACTGATCTGCTATGTGACACCATAGAATTGGTTGTATATTCTAGAATTTTATATAAATGGAAGCATACCTTGTATACTGTTTTGTATATGACTTCCTTTACCTAGCATGATGATTTATCAGGACCTTTGCCTCAATTACTGTAGCTTTATAATAAGTTTTGAAGTTGAGTTGTGTAAGTCCTCTAGTTTTTTTAAAATTTTTTTTTAATGATTTAAAGTTGTTTGAATTTGTGTATGCATTTTAGAATCAGCTTGTAAAAAAAAAGAATCAGCTTGTAATTTCTGTTAAAAAAACAAAACAAGAGAGACTTTGGACACAGAAACAAACTGAGGGACTTGGAGGGAAGGGGGTGGGGGGATGGGAGAGCCTGGTGGTGGGTACTGAGGGCACCTATTGCATGGAGCACTGGGTGTGGGGAATGGGCAATGAATCTTAGAACACTGAAAAAAAAATTTAAGTAACAATAAAAAAAAGAATAAACTAAACTCACTTCTGACAAAAAAAAAAAAAAAACCTGCTGGAATTTTGATTGGGATTGCATGGAATCTATAATTCTATTTGGGGAGAATTGCCATTTTAACAATGTTGAGTCTTCTAGTTAACAAACATGGCTTGGATGGGTGCCTGGGTGGCTCAGAGGGTTAAAGCCTCTGCCTTTGGCTCAGGTCATGATCTCAGGGTCCTGGGATCAAGGCCTGCATCGAGCTCTCAGCTCCGGGGAGCCTGCTTCCTCCTCTCTCTCTGCCTGTGTCTCCTCCTGCTTGTGATCTCTCTCTCTCTGTCAAATAAATAAAATATTTAAAAAAACCAAAAAACAAACATTGCTTGGAATTTTATTTAGGTATTTAATTTCTCTTAGCAATTTTTTGTAATTTTCAGTGTAGAGATTTTGGACATCTTTTATGGGGTTCATTCTCAAGTATTTAATGTCTTTTGGGGTATTAGTTTCAAGTGGTTTGATACTAGCATATTAAAATTTAATAAAAATTAAAATTTTAATATTAAAATATTAAAATAAAAATTATTTTGTATATTAACTTGTATAACTTGGTAAGTCACTTGTAGGGAACTAGGGATTGTTTTGTAGATTCCTTGGAATTTTTAACCTAAAAATCATGTCACTGCAAAAAAGAACAGTTTTACTTTTTCTTTTCCAATCTATTCCTTTTATTTCTTTTCCTTGCCATATTGCAATGGCTAGGACCTCCAGCACAATGATGAATAGATGTGGTAAGGATTGAGGCACTTTTTAATATTTTGTTAATGGGTATAAAGGTGTCCATCTACTTGCTTTCATGAACAATGTTACAATGAACAATTAAAAACAAGTTGTGGCACTTTTGCCTAGTTTTCAGGTTTAGTGGGAAAGCAAAAATATAATGTTAGCTGTAAGTTTTTTTGGTAAATTCTCTTAATCACATTGATATTCCCAATGAAGCATATTTGCACAATTATTTCTTTATTATTAGCATGAGTGGGTGTGGGATTTTGTCAATTGTTTTTTTTTTAAGATTTTATTTATTTATTTGACAGAGAGAACGATCACAAGTAGGCAGAGAGGCAGGCAGAGAGAGAGGAGGAAGCAGGCTCCCTGCTGAGCAGAGAGCCTGATGCGGGCCT
This sequence comes from Spilogale gracilis, assembly GCA_004023965.1. Classification (NCBI taxonomy): domain Eukaryota; kingdom Metazoa; phylum Chordata; class Mammalia; order Carnivora; family Mephitidae; genus Spilogale; species Spilogale gracilis. The sequence continues at coordinate 194,621 of PITA01001137.1, forward strand.
TGATCTCAGGACCCTGAGATCATGACCTGAGCTGAAGGCAGAGGCTTTAACCCACTGAGCCACCCAGGCACCCTTGTCAATTGTTTTGCCATTATCTATTGAAATGATCATGTTTCTTCTATTTTCTGTTCATTACTGTGAACTATGTTTTTCAAAATGTTAAATACATTTTTCAACCCTGAGATAAACTCTTTATGATCAGAATATATTAAACTTTTAAAAAATATACTTTTAGATTTGATATACTAATATTTAACTAAAGATTTCTAGATCTATATTCATGCGGGATATTGGTAACATAATTTCCCTTTTATTTTTTTTCTTAAGATTTTATTTCTTTGACAGAGAGAGAGGTCATGAGTAGGCAGAGAGGCAGGCAGAGAAGGAGGAGGAAGCAGGCTCCCCGCCGAGCAGAGAGCCCAATGTGGGACTCCATCCCAGGACCCTAAGATCATGACCTGAGCCGAAGGCAGAGGCTTAACTCTGAGCCACTCAGGCACCCAATATCCCTTTAAAAATGCCTTTGTGAGGTTTGGTATTATGGTTATGTACATTTCACAAAATGTTACCATATTTTCTGAAAATATTTGTGTAAGTTTGGTGTTATTTCTTTCTTGACTGTTGAGAGAACCTGGAAGTGTCTTTTTGGTAAGATTTTTGGTAATGATTAAGCTTACTTAATATAGGACTATTAGGACTTTCTGTTTCTTCTGTTTAGGACCTGTAGTGAAAAATGCTTTTTAAATTCCTGATATTGGTGATCTTATTCTCTTTTGTATTCTTAAACAGTCTAGGTAGGGGTTTTAAGAATTTTGTTGATGTTATTAAAGAACCAGCTCTTGGGGTACCTGGGTGGCTCAGTGGGTTAAAACCCCTGCCTTTGGCTCAGGTCATGATCTCAGGGTCCTGGGATTGAGGCCCGCATTGGGCTCTCTGCTGGGCAGGGAGCCTGCTTTCTCCTCTTTCTCTGCCTGCCTCTCTGCCTACTTGTGATTTCTCTCTCTGGCAAATAAATAAATAAAATCTTAAAAAAAAAAAAAAAAAGAACCAGCTCTTGGCTTTTTATTTTCTCAATTATTTTTTCTATTTTCTGTTTGACTGTTTTATGACCTTATATCCTTCTATTTACCTTGGTTATACTGCACTCCTCTTTTTCAAGGTTCTTAAAGTAGAACCTTAGGTTATTGATTTTAGACCTTTTTGTTTCAGCATTTAAGCTGCACTGCCCCTTTTAGGCAGTATTTTAACTCCATCTTACACACTTTTTTTTTTCCATCGCATACATTTTGATAGGCTGTATTTTCATTATTATTTAGTCTAAGATATTTTCTAATATTTTTTTATATTCCATTTTATTGTCCATTGATTTTTTTTTTGTTCACACTTTATATTGCTTTAAAAAGCTGTTTCTCTAGGAAGTATAATATACATTCTTGACATTTCACAGTCTGGAGTTAATATTGAACTAGTTCACATAAAATGCAGAACCCTTACAACCATAGTTACCTTATGGATCCTATCCCGATCTTTTTTGTTCTTGTCATATATATTGCATCTATGTATACAAACACTCCACAAGACGATGTGATTTTCATACAATTGAAAAAAAAAAGACTAAAAATGGTCTTTTATTTTTTATTTATATTTTTTAAAGATTTTATTTTTTTATTTGAGAGAGCAACACAGTTAGAGAGGGAACACAAGCAGGGGGAATGAGAGAGGGAGAAGCAGGCTTCCCGCTGAGCAGGGAGCCTGATGCGGGGCTCGATCCTGAAACTCCAGGATCATGACCTGAGTGGAAGGCAGCTGTCTAACAACTGAGCCACTCAGATGCCCCTAAAAATTGGTCTTTTAAACTTACCGAGATATTTTTCATTTCTAATCTTCATGCATTCCTGAAGATTCAGATTTTCCTCATATAATTTCTCATCAGTCTGAAGAAATATCTTTATTATTTCTTATAGTTTTCTAGCCTATAGAAAGGCTGGTGAGCAATCCTTTCAGTTTTCCTGTATCGGAGTAGGTCTTCACATTGCTTTCACTTTTTAAATATGTTTGCTAGATACATAATTCAGTTATTTGCTTTTTTAGCATATTACAAATCTTGTTTCACTATCTTTTGGTTTCAGTGGTTTTTAATGGGAAGTTTTTTTCATTTGAATTGTTTCCTCATAAATAACATATTGTTTTTCTCTGTCTGCTCTCATTATTTTATCTTTCTCTTTGATTTCCAGTAGCTTACACGTGGTTTTCATTGGCTTTATCCAGCTTGGAATGTACTGGATTTCAATTAGGTATTTCCTCAGTTTGATAGGTTTTCAGACATTATTTCTTTAAGTATTTTTTCACTCCACCTCCCTCTCTTTTTAGGATACTGCTTACGCACATGTTAGAACTTGTGATACAGCTTCCTAAGGTTCTGAGGGTGTTCCCAGCACCGCCCTCCCCCCAACTTTTTTCTTTCTCTTTTAAATATTGGATAATTCCTGTTGATTTAATCTTCCAATTTAGTAACTCTTTTCTCTAGCTTCTTCATTCTGTTGTCCAAGTTTTATTGAAAGTATTGTATTTTTCAGATATAAAATTTCTGTTTCTTTATTTTTATTTCTATCCTAAGATTTTCTTTTCATTTATCATTAGCATTTCTCCATTTGCTTCATTAAACATAGTTGTAACAGTTGCCTTAAAGGCCTTGTTTAATAACTTTAACTTCTGTGTCATCTCTGGCATCTGTTCAGTATGTTTGCCCTTGAGCATGGGTCACATTTTCCTGGATCTTTTTATACAAGGTACTTATATTTCTTATTATATCCTGGACATTGTTAATGTTTTGTATAGACTGTGGATTCTGTTATATGCCTCTGAAGAATGTTGATATTTTTCATTTAGCAGGCAGTTCACCAGGTTACACTCACTGTAAACTCTACCTTAATCTCTAGGATTAGAAGGTAAATTCAGCTAAATCTCACTTTAGCTCTTTAAGCTGTTATTATGCTGCTTTGAGTTTGTCCTACATATGCACAGTTCAGAGGTCAGTCTAGACTTGAATGGGGTTTAGATACAGAATTGGGGGATTACCTTCTCTGGCTCTCTCTCCTTTGGGATTTTTTTCTTACTCTTCAGTGGTGGTTGTTGCCAGGGGTCCTTTCTCTAATTTGTCTGGCCAGAATGCTGAAGGGCTTTCTATCAAAGTTATTGCTGCTTGCACTATGCCATTCTACAGTATGGATGCATTTAGGGAAAGGCCACAATAAACCTGGAAACTCACCTGCAGACCAGTATTTCCACAGGTGTGTACTCTCTTCCACAATCTGCCTGCTTTTGTTTACTTCTAAGAATCCTCAGGTATTTCTTTTTTATATTTTACCGAGTTTATGAACTGTTATTAGTGGAGGATTTTCCATAGATGTAGATATGGAACTCCAACAAATTACTTTTGAAATTGAGAGCATGCGACATTAATATTTCAACAACATGATGATAATAATAAAAAACATTTTTATTTTCCTATTTTGGCTATTTAAGCAAATCAGATGAAGGAAGTTCAAGAAGGAAAGACAGAACATGGGGAGAAGAAAAAGGCAGGGAGATGTTTTGTTGTTCCATTGCCTGTTATGTATTTAATGTTTGTATGTATATATGTATATCAGAAAGGCTATGGGCATATTCTAGGTACTGGTTTTAACAGTAGAATAAGTTTTTAGAGTCTTGGAATTTCTGTGGGCTTCTGAATAGTTTAGAAAAAAGCTTTTTGTGAGCTTGAACACAGATTTTCCGTATTTTCTTTTTTTTAAAGATTTTATTTATTTATTTGAGAGAGAGAGAGACAAAGTGAGAGAGGAAACACAAGCAGGGGGAGTTGGAGAGGTGGAAGCAGGCTTCCACAGAGCAGAGAGCCCGATGTGGGGCCCTATCCCAGGACCCTGAGATCATTACCTGGACCGAAGGCAGACACTTAACGACTGAGCTACCCAGGCACCCCAGATTTTCTGTATTTTTGATATAATTTTTAACCAGCACAATATAAGTGTAAGTTACTATTATTGATATAAGATTAAAGACAATAAAACAAATATTATAGAAAGTATAAAAAATAAAAAATACCATTCTTATTCTTTTAGCAAAGCTGTTAAATGATCATATATTATCTATTAATCTTTTTCATAAATTATAATCGGTACAAAAACAGGTCTCACTTCTACCACTCCTATTTCAAAAACAAGTAATTGTTTTCAGAATACTTTTACATTCCTTGCCATGTGAAGATTTTACCAGATGTGATAGACTTTCCTTGAACTTAGATATTTCTTTTGAAACTTTTGTGTGTATTGGAAGTTGATGTTGACATGAAATTTAGAAGTGAATTGAGATGATATTTGGCAATGGACCCAAGAGAACCTAAATGTTATCCTTAATGTGTCACCCTTCCCACTGAGGCACCCATTACTATACATAGAATAGTAGAAGTCAAGGCCTCCATATAACCAGCTGGCACCTTGGCTCTATTCTCAATATAATAATCTGAGGAACCAGGCCTAACATATGAAGGATTCTTTTCCCTGTGTGAGGTGGTTCCATGTAGCTTAGAACAAAGTTTTCTGGTGGGCTCTGTTCATTTCTGCGTTAGTTGAAGTTCAGAGGAGACTATGGATATTCTGTTCCAGTAGGAGGAATGGCCATATCTGTAAGAATGAGAGAGCAACCTGCCCAAAATCTAGAGAACTAGTTTGCTCTCTTTGGGCTTCTAGCCGTTTATGGTTGGAGAGCTTGATTCTCATGTCTGATCACACCCTTGTAGGAGAGGGAAGAAGGCTGGCTCTTGACCTTTCTGACTACCTCACTGTTCAGGCACTAAACCTTCTGGGAGAGGAAAAAGAAAAAAGGCTCAGAGTTCCAATAATTGGGGAAGAAGCAGAGAGTGAAATTACTGCTCAGTTTGTAAAGATTTCAAGCACATTCTGTCCCATTTTAGAGTGTAAAGTAAACTTAACCTGGATTGTGAGCAGCAGGTTTGACACCTTAATACTTTTGGGGATAGCTACAGTATTTTTCCTTGACAATCTCCAAATCAGAATTAACCTCTTTCCTTTAATAAATTGCTACCAAAAAAAGGAGAACTCCCATGAGATTGGATGTTTAAAAGTCATTTTACATATTTTGTAGTGTTGAAGGGTGGCTGGGGGGAAGAAAGACACCCAGGTTTGATGGACCACCCCATTTAGCATTGAGATACCATCTACTTTGAAAACACAATAGAAGTTCCTGTCAAAGTTAGAAGTTCTACATCCTGTTGGTTTATTTTTACATGTGAAAAGCAACTTTCCTATGAAGAACTCAAGGGAATGTACCTAGAAATGTTAGACAATGAACACTTGATAAACTTCAATAGCAAACCAAGAGCCTGAGAGAAGTTGGGATGGGAATACAAAGCAGGAACTAAGAAACAAAAAGGAAGTGCAGTTGGGAGAGTCAAGTCAGATTCTCATCAGGTATTAATGTACTTCACTAGTTATAGCTTTTGTAGGAAGAAATACAGATGGTGTCAGTGTAGACATATTACCACCTGTGCAAACAGTAATAGCCAAAACACTATGAGGAGGATTATACAGCATATTTTATAAAGGGAAACTTCCTTAAGGGTTTTAATATCATTTGTAATATCATATATTGTGGTGCAAAAAAGAGCAAACAGTATATTATTTTCACTTTTTAATATGAAATCTGGTTACAGATAAACTGAACTCTGCAAGGTCTAGACATTGGTGGAGCTGGGTAGAGAAAGAAAGCCTACTGATTCCCAGGTGAGAGCTCTGTCATATAGCAGGGTCTTCTGTTTGAGAATTAGCAGCAGATATTAGAGATAAAAAGCAATATGACTGTATTTATAGGGTGAATAGGATGTTTTGTCCATATTGCCCATAGTGCATGGTAAATGAATAGATCTAATTGTGAAGGTAACTTTTTTATGAATTAATATAAGTCCAATCAAGAATGTGGATAAGATGATAAGCAAAGAAATGCAAAGTAAAATAAAAAATTTTCCACATTTAAGTCTTAAATCCATCTTATTTTGGTATATGGCATAAAATGAGGTATAATCCCTCGCCCCCCACATAATCAACCAATTGTCTCAGCACAACTTATTGAATAATTCTTATTTCCAATTTAATGCTGTCTTTACTGTATAACTCATAGTGTTTTCTTAAATTTTATTTTATTTTTTTCAGTGTTCCAAGATTCATTGTTTATGCCCCACACCCAGTGCTCCATGCAATACGTGCCCTCAGTACCCACCACCAGGCTCTCCCATCCCCCCACACCCCCTCCAAGACCCTTAGTTTGTTTCTGAGTCCAAACTCTCCCATGTTTTGTTTCCATCCCCAAATTACTCTACTTCCCATTTCCTTTCCTTCTCCTACTGTCCTCTATATTACCCCTTATGCACCATAAGTAAGTGAAACCATGTGATACTTGACTTTCTCTACTTGGCTTATTTCACTCAGCATAATCTCTTCCAATCCGGTCCATGTTGCTACAAAAGTTGGATATTCATCCTTTCTGATGGAGGTGTAGTATTCCATTGTATATATGTACCACATCTTCTTTATCCATTCATCTGTTGAGGGGCACCTTGGCTCTTTCCACAGTTTGGCAATTGTGGCCATTGCTGCAATGAACATTGGGGTACATATGGCCCTTCTTTTCACTACATCTGTATCTTTGGGATAAATACCTAGTAGTGCAATTGCAGGGTCATAGGGTAGCTCTATTTTTAATTTTTAAAGGTACCTCCACACTTTTTTCCAAAGCCGCTGCACCAGCTTGCATTCCCACCAACAGTGTAAGAGGGTTCCCCTTTCTCCGCAGCCTCTCCAACACTTGTTGTTTCCTGTCTTGTTAGTGTTGGCCATTCTGACTGGTGTAAGGTGGCATCTCAGTGTGGTTTTGATTTGAATTTCCCTGATAGCTAGTGATGATGAACATTTTTTCATGTGTCTGTTAGCCATTTGTATATCTTCTATGGAGAAGTGGCTCTTCATGTCTCCTGCCCATTTTTTGATGTGTTCATCCTCTTTTTGGATGTTAGTTTGAGTAGTTCTTTATAGATCTTGGATATTAGCCCTTTGTCTATAGTGTCATTTGCAAATATCCTCTCCCACTCCGTGGGTTTCCTCTTTGTTTTGTTGACTGTATCCTTTGCTGTACAGAAGCTTTTTATTTTGAAGAAGTCTCAAAAGTTCATTTTTGCTTTTGTCTCCTTTGCCTTTGGAGACGTGTCTTGAAAGAAGTTGCTGTGGCCGATGTCAAAGAGGTTACTGCTTATGTTCTCTCCCAGGATTTTGATGGATTCCTGTCTCACGTTGAGGTATTTCATCCATTTTGAGTTTGCCTTTGTTTGTGGTGTAAGCGAATGGTCTAGTTTCATTCTTCTATATGTAGCTGTCAATTTCCCAGCACCATTTATTGAAGAGACTGTCTTTTTCCCACTGGATATTTTTTCCTGCTTTGTCGAAGATGATTTGACCATAGATTTGTGGGTCCATATCTGGACTCTCTACTCTGTTCCATTGGTCTATGTGTCTGTTTTTGTGCCAGTACCATGCTGTCTTGGTGATCACAGCTTTGTAATAAAGCCCGAAGTCAGGTAACCTGATGCCCCCAGCTTTGTTTTTCTTCTTCAACAAGTCCTTAGCGATTTGGGGTCTTTTTTGGTTCCATATACATTTTAGGATTGTTTGTTCCAAGGCTTTGAAAAATGTTGGTGGAATTTTGATTGGAATGGCACTGAAAATATAGATTGCTCTGGGCAGTATAGACATTTTAACAATGTTTATTCTTCCAATCCATGAGCATGGGATGCTCTTCCATCTTTTTGTGTCTTCAATTTCTTTCTTGAGTGTTCTGTAGTTCCTCTAGTATAGATCCTTAACTTCTTTGGTTAGGTTTATTCCTAAGTATCTTATGGTTTTTGGTGCTATAGTAAATGGAATTGATTCTCTGATTTCCCTTTCTATATTTTCATTGTTAGTGTATAAGAACGCAACTGATTTCTGTGTATTGATTTTGTATCCTGCCACATTACCGAATTGTTGTGTGAATTCTAGTAGTTTGGGCGTAGAGTCTTTTGGGTTTTCCACATAGAGTATCATGTCATCTTCAAAGAGAGAGAGTTTGACTTCTTCTTTGTCAAGTCGAATACCTTTTATTTCTTTTTGTTGTCTGATTGCTGTTGCTAGTACTTCTAACAATATGTTGAATAGTAGTGGTGAGAGTGGGTATTCTTGTCTTGTTCCTGATCTCAGAGGGTAGGCTGTCAGTTTTTCCTCGTTGAGAATGATATTTGTTGTGGGTTTTTCGTAGATAGATTTTATGAGGTTGAGGAATGTTCCCTCTATCCCTATACTTTGAAGAGTTTTAATCAGGAATGGATTTTGTATTTTGTCAAATGCCTTTTCTGCATCAATTGTATCATGTGGTTCTTCTCTCTTCTCTTACTGATTTGTTCTATCACGTTGATTGATTTGTGAGTGTTGAACCACCCTTGCATCCCTGGGATAAATCCCACCTCGTCATGGTGGATAATCTTTTTAATGTATTGTTGGATCCTGTTAGCAAGGATCTTGTTGAGAATTTTGGCATCCATATTCATCAGAGATATTGGTCTGAAGTTCTCCTTTTTAATGGGGTCTTTGTCTGGTTTGGGATTAGAGTAATGCTAGCTTCATAGAAAGAGTCTGGAAGTTTTCCTGCTGTTTCTATTTTTTGAAAGAGCTTCAGGAGAATAGGTATTATTTCTTCTTTGAATGTTTGGTAGAATTCCCCAGGGAATCCATCTGGTCCTGGGCTCTTGTTTTTTGGGAGGTTTTTGATCACTGCTTCAATCTTGTTACTAAATATAGGTCTATTCAGATTGTCAATATCTTCCCGTTTCAGTCTTGGAAGTTTATAGGTTTCCAGGAATGTATCCATATCTTCTAGGTTGTTAAACTTATTGGCATATAACTGTTGATAGTAATTTCTGATGATTGTTTATATTTCCTTGGTGTTGCTTGTGATTTGGGTCTTCTCCCTTTTCTTTTGGATGAGTTTGGCCAATGGTTTATTGATCTTATTAATTCTTTCTTTTTTTTTTTTAAGAAAGATATTTATTTATTTATTTATGTATTTATGTATTTATTTATTTATTTGACAGAGAGAGATCACAAGTAGGCAGAGATGCAGGCAGAGAGAGAGCAGGAAGCAGTCTACCCACTGAGCAGAGAGCCCGATGTGGGCCTCGATCCTAGGACCCTGAGACCATGACCTGAGCTGAAGGCAGAAGCTTTAACCCACTGAGCCACCCAGGTGCCCTTATTAATTCTTTCAAAGAACCATCTTCTAGTTTCATTGTTGCATTCTACGGTATCTCTAGTTTCTAATTCATTTTGATCTTTGCTCTAATCTTTATTAATTCCCGTCTTATGTGTGGGGTTGGTTTAATTTGTTGTTGTTTTCCAGTTCTTTAAGGTGTAAAGATAGTTGGTGTATTTGGGATTTTTCAATTTTTTTGAGTGAGGCTTGCCTTTGGGACTTGCCTTAGGACTGCCTTTGCTGTATCCCATAGGTTTTGAATTGATGTATCTTCATTCTCATTGGTTTCCACGAAGTATTTCAGTTCTTCTTTGATTTCCTGGTTGATCCACAGATTCTTGAGCAGGATAGTCTTTAGCTTCCAAGTGTTTGATTTTCTTCTGAACTTTTTGTTGTGGCTGAGTTCCAGTTTCATGGCATTATGGTCAGAGAATATGCAGGGAATAATTTCAATCTTCTGGTATCGGTTGAGCCCTGATTTGTGACCTAGTATGTGGTCTATTCTGGAGAAAGTTCCATGTGCACTCGAGAAGAATGAGTATTCTGCTGTTTTAGGGTGGAATGTTCTGAAAATATCTGTGAGATCCATCTGGTCCAATGTGTCTTTCAAGGCTCTTGTTTCTTTGTTGATTTTCTGTTTAGATGATCTGTCCATTGCTGAGAGTGGTGTGTTAAGATCTCCTACAATTAATGTATTTGTATCAATATGACTGTTTATGTAGTTGGCTTATGGAGTTGGCTGCTCCCATGTTGGGGGCATAAATATTTATAATTGTTAGATCTTCTTGATGTATAGACCTGTTGAGAATGATGTAGTATCCTTCTGTATCTCTGGATACAGTCTTTAGATGAAAATCCAATTTGTCTGATATGAGAATTGCTACCCCAGCTTTCTTTTGAGGTCCATTGGCATGAAAGATGGTCCTCCATCCCCTCACTTTCAATTTGGAAGTGTCTTTAGATTCAAAATGTGTCTCTTGTAAATAGCATATGGATGGGTCTTGTCATTTTATCCTGTCTGCAACCCTGTGCCTTTTTATTGGAGCATTTAGGCCATTCACATTGAAAGTGATTATTGATAGATATGTTTTTATTGACATCATGTTGCCTGTGAAGTTCATGTTTCTATAGATTACCTCTGTAAGTTTCTGTTCTCTGTCACTCTTGGGTTCATTTCTCTTTTATAGAACCCCTCTTAATATTTCTTGTAGTGCTGGATTGGTGGTTGCATAATCTTTTAGACCTTGGGGGTCCTGGAAGCTCTTTATCTCCCCTTCCATTCTGAAAGTCAACCTTGCTGGGTACATTATCCTTGGTTGCATATTTTTTTCATGTAATTTCCTGAATATGTCTTGCCAGCTCTTTCTGGCTTGCCAGGTTTCTGTGGATAGGTCTGATGTTATTCTCCCTCTATATGTAAGAGATCGCTTCCACCTACTTGCCCTTAAGACATATTCTTTGATTTTATGATTAATGAATTTCACAATTATGTGCCTTGAGGTTTTTCTGACCTCATTGGTCTTGGGGGGGTGTCCTCTCTGACTTTAGGACATGAACATTCGTTTCATTCCCCAGATTAGGGAAATTTTCATCCATGATTTGTTCAACTATATCTTCTAGGCTTCTCTCTCTCTCTCAGTTCCTTCAGGGATTCCAATAATTCTGATATTGGAGCGTTTCATGGCATCATTTATTTCCCTAATTCTATTTTCATGGGATTTTAGCTGTTTGTTCCAAGACATCTCTTGTTCCTCCTTCTTAATCCATCTGTCTTCTAAATCACTAATATGATCTTCAGCTTCACTTACTCTAGCTGTTAGCGTATTTAAATTAGATTGTATCTTATTAATAGCCTTTCTAACCTCGGCTTTCATTTCTGTCATTAGAGTTTCTATCTTGAGACTAATGTTCTTTTCCAAGTTAGCCATTGCTTGGACAATTGCTACCCTGAATTCCATTTCTGTCATATTGTTTATGTTCATTTTGAGTAATTCTGTGACAGGGGTTGCAGTCTATGGGTTTTTCTTCTGTTGGTGTTTCCTCCTCCAAGTCATTTTGGCGAGGAGTGGTTGAGGGGATGTATAGCTGAATATATCAACCACTATCCAGGTGAATTGTTCACTGGAAAGTTTCGGAGCAATCAGAAGTCACCACTGAAAAGGAAGAAGAAAGAAAAAAGGGAGAGAAAGAGAAAGGAAGCAAGAAAGAAACCCCGCCATGTGGACCCCAATGGTAGGATTTATATGGTACAAAACTACAATAGAGTAAAGAAAAAGACCATCAAGAGTAAAAGAAAGTTGAAGAGATCAAAAAGCTAAGCCCATCCCGAATGACCCCCAACACCAGTATTTATATATTAATTACAAAGACAGAACAATTACACAGAAACACTGACAGAGTAGGGTGGGAAAGTGAGTGCAAACTCTCTTTGTAGGCAAGGAAAGTATTTCAGCTCTTCCTTGGTGTGTCTTGTTATTATTGTTAGAGGAGACCACTATCTAAAGATATAAGGAGATTAAAACTGGTTTGTATATAGGAGTAGTATTGAATAGGAATGAGGGATTACCTTGAAGCTTATACCTATACGTATACTTAAAAGAAAAAAGGATAAAAGAAAGAAGAGAGAAAAAAGAAAAAAAAAACAAAAAACAAACAAAAGCAACAACAACAAGAACAACAACAAACCACAGGTATGTGTTTGAAAAAAGTTCAAGGTAAAAAGTTATTATGGAGTGTTGTATCAAGTGTCACGTTGTAATAAGAAGTGGGTTAAAAATTAAAAGAACAAAAACCATGAGGATGAATTTTAAAATAAAGTGAAAACTTTAAAAATAAAAATAGAAAACAGTTAGAAAGAAAATAAAATGAAAAGCTGTATCTATAAAGCATACAGCTTTTGGGGTAGTACCAGAAGCTTAATATGTTGCCTTCCTCCCAGTGTTGGGGCTTTATAGTTTTGGTGCTGTCCTCTTGTTCTTCTGGCTTGCCTTCTGGGGGAGGGGACTGCCGTACTATTTTTCAGTCCCTTCTACCTGGGCTGCGTCTCTCCACCCCCTTCCTAGGGGTTGGGCTCCATGGCAACCAGGTTTTCAGGCTTTTGTTCTCTGGAGGGTTTGTTCTTTTGTGGCTTTTTGCAGCTTTTCAAGAAGTGAGGCCAGGGCAAGGTGTCTGTGCCCAGACCTCCTTCCCAGAGAGCACCTTTAGCTAGCAACCCTCTGGATGGTGCAGGGCCCACAGCCTCTCCCTGTATCTTCCCCCTTGGCCTCCTGTCACAACCAGGCGCACCGGCAGCTGCTGGTCAGAATGGCGCCTGAAGCCCCCTGCTTGTCGTTTCACTCCCATGCCAGGGAAACCTTAACTGATTTTGGATCGTGGGACCTTGTCTGGCCCAGAGAGTCTGTAATGCACACCCATGCAGGAAGGACTGAGATCCTGGGGCCCCCCCGCAGGTTGTGGGGAAGTCTATAGAGTTGCCTCTTTTGTGGGTTGTGCGTGCCTGGCCCAATGGGGCGGGGAGGGATAAAGCGGTGGAAAGAAAAAGCAGCGGTGGCGGGGGGGGGGGGGGGAGTGGCAGTTTTAAATACACTCGGCGCCACCAGGTTCCCTCCCGCGTGGCACCAGGGAGCACTTTCTGTCCCTGGCCAGCGTCATAGTTTTATATCCCTGCCAAGGGTGAAGATCCTTTGCTTTTGAGTGCTTTTTAAACAGACTGCAAGTTGATGTTGGTCCCCAAGCACAGGGCAGTTTCGTATTGGGGTATTACTTTCCAGTGGGTTGCTTCTGTTGGCTACCTCCCCCTCCTACTTCTCTGAAATCAGCCTGAGCACACCCGCTCTGCTTTACCTCTCTGCTGATGCTCTTCTGCCCCCATAGAGATCCAGAAGTGTGTAGTCGTACATCTCAGGCTGATTTCATGGGTGTTCAGATTGTCCTGGTAGATAGTTCAGCTCAGTTCAGGAGACCTTTTGAAATAGGGTCTCTTACTTCTCCACCATCTTGCCCCTTGCTCCCCTCATAGTGTTTTAAATTCTTTTGCTCAGTCTACATGATGATTCTAGCAGTAATATATCTGTTTTAATTCTCATATCTGTGTAAGTTTTAATTGTCTTGTTAGACAAGCATTCCCTCATTTCCCTTTTTCAAGATTTTGCCTAATCTATCCTGTTTATTATTTCAAATGAGTCCAGAATTACTTTTCAGTGTTCAAAAATAGAATTTTTAGATTTTGATTATGATGGCATTAAACCAATACAGTATTTTGGAAAGACCTTACCTAATTACAATATTTGATTTTTTTCATCAAGGGACATTAACTGTCTATTTAGTCACATCTTTCTTTTATGTCTTTCAGTAAAACTGTAAAAATGTATTCATGCAGTTTCAGTACATTTCTTATTATGTTTATTGCTAGATACTTGTTCTTTTAAAAATTATAAATAGAATTTTATCACTGTGTTTTTGAATGGATCATTTTGGTCTAAAGGAAGTTATTGGTTTTTGTATAAAATTTTAAAAAGTTTAAATGCCTTGCAGAAAGCTATTATAATTCAAAATAGTTCTTTGGTTTAGATCTTCTAGGTAGATAATCATATTTGCAAATAATGATGTTTCAGAGGTGTTTCTACTTTATTATTTTTTTCAAAGAGCCTTGGCCTTGGGTTTCCTAAAAATAAGTTTTTTCTAATTTATAATTTTCTGCTTTTATTTTCATTGTTTTTCCTTTATTTCTCAAAATTCCTCGCTTCTTGGCTTGTGTGGAATTCTTCTCATTTTTCTCTCTATTGCTCCGGCTCATCCCACCTCCTAGAGATAAATCCCACCTGCCAAAGAATATGTCATTAGGACTTTCTTTATTTATACTTCCTATTAGCCTGGCTCTTGTTAATGACCTCAGATCTCTCAGGATCTGAAAATCCACCTTAGGATCATAGATGAACTGGTCCTGCCCAATATCAAGTATTTGTTTTTTTTTAAATTATGGTACTAAATACACATAACATAAAATTAACCATTTTAACCATTTTTAAGTGTACAAGTCAGTGAATAGCCAAGGCTTATTGTGTACTTGACTACAATGAAGACTTCATCAAGATTATTTAGAGTTCTATTTTATGAAGGATCTTTAAATAGCTCCCATTTATTCCTTCTCACTGGCCAGATCATATCAGTTTAACCTTGTTAGGTCTCTGTTTTCATTCTGTTGCATTACCAAGACTAAGCCTTATTCTCAAGCTGTGGAGACTCTTATTTGCCTCCCTCCCTTTATTCTTTGCCCCACTCAATATCCTGCAAACACCTGATCCTATCGAGCCATTTTTCTATTAAAAGTTTTTGAATGGGTTTCAGTAGCCCAGAGAAAAAGTACAAATATTTGGCATTCAATCCAGATCATCCTGATCTGGCTGCAGCCTACCTTTTTGCTGATCACCTCTCTCCCTTCATACAGTCTGCTCTAGCTCAGGAGATATATTGAGGGAAGTGCTCTGGGAAAGAGAAGGAGACAGCCAGGACTAGTTGGAGAAGAAAGAGAAACTGCCATCTTGCCCCAAGAGTAGGGATTTAACCCTTGCATTTCCTGAGCCTTCATTTTTTTTTTTCTCCCCAGAGAACCTGCTTATCCAGACTTTTGTGTGAAAATTTCTCAATTTAAAATTGTTGGTACAAATTTGTATCTTTGAAAAACTTGGAGCAATTGAAAAATCTGTGTGCTAGATCCACATCACAGTTGATGGCCTCTATTCTTTCTTAGCAGAGTTTCTTTAGATTCTCTATGCTTGTCTTTCTTGTCTGGAATTGGTACATTACATTATAGTCTAAAGAAATGTTAAATCCAATAGGAGTTTCAGAAATTCCCACTGTAAAAAGGTTACTGCTTTAAATGTTTCCCACAGTTCCTGTGAAAAGGCCAGTAGTTGGATTTAAAATGATATAAACTAACACTACAACACTGAGCGTTGTACCTTAAGAGGGTTTTTTTTTTTTTTTTGAGCTCGACTTGCATTTATGGACATGAGTTTTGTTATAGATATATGATATAATATCATTATTTCACAGGACAAATTAGCCAAGATGTCCGCAGTTTCGAAGCATTTTGGACTGAAGTACAAAGAGGAATCGTACATCTTTAGAGAGCTTGAGAAGATTCGACAGGAAACTAAAAAGGATCTTCTCCGATTCAAACAGAAGTTGGCTTCCAAGCCAGCTGTGGATGAAGCGCAGGTGTGCGGCCGCCAGGCCCTGGGCCCTGCCCCTCCTGGAGAGAAGGGCAGCGCCGCCTACGACGGATCCCAAAAGCCACCAGCGTCCCGTCGAGCTAAAGGCCCTATGACCCTCCCTGCGACCCTCCTGCAGCGGGCACCCCAAGGCGCAGCGCGGCTTCCGGCCCAGAGTGAGGAGGCCGCTCCCGGAAAGACCCGGCCGTTTTGCCCCCAGGACTTCTACTTGCGAA
Source organism: Spilogale gracilis (assembly GCA_004023965.1). Taxonomy (NCBI): domain Eukaryota; kingdom Metazoa; phylum Chordata; class Mammalia; order Carnivora; family Mephitidae; genus Spilogale; species Spilogale gracilis. The sequence goes on from PITA01001137.1 coordinate 210,420, forward strand.
GCTCTGCGTTCCTCCGGCATCCGCCCCAGAAAAAGCCGCCGGTCATCGCCTCCAGGGCTGGCACGTCCAGACCGTTAGTCCTGATGCCGCCCCCTGCGGCAAGGGAGAGGCCCGGGGCGCGCCTGGGCCGGAGGAGCCCGCGGCCCACGGGCCCCAAGCCAGTTCCGCACCCAGGCCCGGAGCGCGACGCGAAACAGGAGACGGCTCCGCTCGCAGAGGCCCGCCAGGTCAAACGAATAACGTGCCGCTCCTTTTCCAGCCAGGAGGGCGACGCAGAGCTGGGCGGCTGGCGGAGAGCCATGGCTCACACCCGGTCCTTGAGCGCGGGCTCAGCCAGCCAGCTCCGGGAAGCGCGCAGGACAGTTTCACAAAGCCGGCAGAAGAGCATCTGGCGTGGAGACTCGCGGGAGGCCGCCCTGCAAGCCGCGCAGCAGGTGCGAGTGATCCCGACATCCATAGAGGAGATCATCACCTCCCTGCAATCGGAGGCCCAGCTGGCCTCCGACCAGACCATCAAAGAGCTCATACAGAGTGTCCTTGGCCAGAACTACGACATTAAAATGGAAGTAGGTGCACCAGAAGGAGGGCTAATATTTCTCCTGGGTAAATGCAACTTTAGGAAACATTCATAGTGTACTTAAGTGCATAGGATGTGTTACAAGCTAGACAAGCTAGACAATATACTGGGGTTTTATTCAAGCGCTTTGAATTTGGAATTTGAATTTTTAAAAATATTCCATCGAGGGGGAGTGTCTACTCTTTCAGTAAAAGAAATTGGAGGTTATCTCAAAAATTAGCTCAAAGTACATTGGTTGTAAGACCTGAGTAATACATCACTGGTGACTTTTCGTTTCAAAGTCGTTGTGACTATTTAGTATTGAAAAAACAGAACAGATGTTTTCTATGGAAAATTCAGTCATTTTCTGTTATAGCTTAGCCTTAGCAGTAAATTTTTATAATAAGCAGATCTATATATTACTATTACAAAGTTGAACTTGTAGTTCTGTGATATTTTTAGTGAAAAATCACTCTCTTAAAATATATTTTTATTTAATTAATTAATTTAAAGATTTTATTTATTTATTTGACAGAGAGAGAGAGATCACAAGTAGGCAGAGAGAAGTAGGCAGAGAGAGAGGAGGAAGCAGGCTCCCCGCTGAGCAGAGAGCCCAATGGGGGTCTCTATCCCAGGACCCTGAGATCATGACCTGAGTCAAAGGCAGAGGCTTTAACCCACTGCGCCGCCCAGGCGCCCAAAATATATTTTTTAAATATTTTATTTATTTGACAGAGAGGTCAGAAAGAGCAGGAGGCAGGGAGGAGGAGGGCAGAGGGGGAGGGAGTAGCAGAGGGAGAGGGAGAGGCAAGCTCCTGACTGAGCAAGGAGCCGTTGAAGTGGGACTCCATTCCAGGGACCCAGGATCATGACCTGAGCCTAAGGCAGATGCTTAACTGACTGACCACCCAGGTGCCCCTCTCTTAAAATATTTTTAAAAATTTACTTCCTAGGCCTTTTCAGTTATAGTGATGATAAGTGATTCTTGTGTGTCAAGCAAAATGAGATGCAGTTTGTGTGCATTTTTGTCCTTGAAACCTCATCATGTGGATATCTATAAAAACCGTTTTACAGAGGACGTTTCCTAGCTTTAGTGTTGTTAAAGGATTGGCTCAATGTTCTGAACTAAGGAATGGCAGAGTTGGGATTCTACCCCAGGTGGTCACACCCCAGAGACTGGACTGGAAACATGCCAGAACTGTCCATTTTTTGATTGTGACATGTCCCCAGCAGAGTGCAAAGCTAGATAGGATCATAGGTTAAGATATTTTGTCCATTATATGGACTTTGCTGTGGCAGGGACATTCAAAGCAAAAACACTAACAAGGGAATCTGAGTCCCTCAGAAAGACAGGGAGAAGGAGGAGGGGAGAAAGAGGGAAGGGGGAGAGTGGAGGGAAGGGGAGGAGAGAAGAAAAAAGACATAGTTTTTTTGAGAACGGCAATGAGGATGACTGTAAGAGGGAAGAAGATTCTGTTATGGTTCTTGGCTGCGGCACCAAACCTTTTGTTAGTATACAGAATATTGCTGCCACATTATATCTTTAAAAAAGTTTCAGCCCCAAAGTATACTCTAGGCTGTAAGGAATGTGATTATAAAGCCCATCAAGGAACAAAAACATGTAAGGATGAGTCCCCAGTGTCATCTTTGACTTAATGTTTGTCAGCAGAATAGACAAATATTTTCAGTTAAAATCCACACCTCCTCAGAGTTACTCAGCAGATCAGTGTGGCTGCTTTAGGGCCATTTCAAAATGGGGATGCATTTTCTTCCCTTCCCTTCCCT